>JAINUV010000133.1:0-222368 GCA_020205505.1 Panax japonicus
CCAGCCTTCGTGTCCCCACCTCCGGCAACTCGATCGGATGATTCGACCCGAGCTTTCGAGAGTCGGCTTTGATATCATATGAAACAACCCGGGTCAAAACCTGAGTCCAAAATAAATCTCGGGTCAAATCCCAAGTCCGAATCGAATCAAATCCATCAAAATAAGGTCTCAAACTACTGGCTCAATAGTATCTTCTTGGGTCATCTTAGCCCACCACAGGCTCCCAAAAGGTTATGACTTGAAGATACTATTGGTAGTAACTTATTTCCTTATATGCAAACAAATTTTTTCCCTATCTTTTTGAGGTGAGACTGGGGTGTTACACATAGTTTGGAAAATTATATTTTCAAATATTTATTCTCATATGAATAGGTGGTCTCACATTTAATTGAGCCATGTGAAAATTTCATAATTTTAGGAATTTGATATTTCCACAAATGAAAAAATATCATATTTTTAATATCAATTTCCTATTTTTATGTGCAAACATCAATTTAGTTTTTTTTTCAACAGAAAAATATGGGGTTAAATTTTTCATGAACCATCTTTCTTTAAAAGACATTTTCAAAATAGAGTATTTATAAATTAAGGCACAAATATAATTAAACTAAATTATAAAATGAACTCTAATTTTGGAAGTCATGAAGTATTAAGAGATTGACAAGTATGAATTCCTTGGCAGAACTAAGGTTAATGTTCTTAATTTGTTTTCTAATCATTTATATTTCTTTAAATTCATGTATTGTTTTTTTGTATAAAAAAATCATTTTAGTACGTGATTTTTATTGAAGTTATATAAAATTAACAAATGTCCAACTCTGATGATAAGCAGAGAAAGAATAATATTATCTTCTCTTTTTTTTGCTCAAACTTATGAATAAAATTCGGTTTAAAATATATAATCAAATAGCTATTAATATTTCTGGAAATATTTTAATTTTTTTTATAATTATAATGTATAAAACAAAATACAAATTTAAATTTAAAAATATTAAGTTTGACCTCAAAAAATTACTTTTTTCTTCTTCTTATAATTTGGAAGCTTGAGTTACGTATGTATAGACTGTTTAGCCTGTTTAGATACTACTACTAGATATCTATGCAAAAAAATTAGGGTTAAGATTAGATGACCACCTGAGATTTGAGCGGTTTCTCACTTAACCACTTGTAGTCAGTAAAGCTACATTTAAACTCTCGACTTTTGAGTTGAAGTGAAAAAGTGTTTTTCGTCTTAACTCCGTTACTTTATTTGACTAAAGACTTAATTACCCTCACTTTAAAACACCCCGCTGTAAAATCATTTATAAAACAACCAAAAATAGTTGTTCATATCTCTCTCTCTGTTTTTCTAACAAACAAAAACTTCAATAATATCCATCGATCTTCAGTGATTATAATTCCAAGTTCAGTAAAGAAAACTTCAATAATCTCTGTCTTGCTCATAAGACTTACCATTGTTACAAATCAGATCTATTACACAAAGCAAAAAAAAAAAATCAACACTAACTTCAAATCCCCCAATTTATGATGCATAAAAGCAACACAAAAACGAATCAGACTCTAGGAAGCCAAAACATAAAAGAGTATAGTACAATATAAGATTCACATTCGAACTGCTAAAAAACAGAGACAAAAATTATAAGCAACTGCAATCCAAAACAAGAAGATGGAATTCAGAAACAAACAGAGGAAATGGTGCTCAACTTTGGAACAGAGGAATTTGGCAGTAAAGAAAAGAGATTTCCTTCCTTTTTCTTTCCATCCACTCTATTCGAATCCTCCCAAAATGTGGAAATGACTAATCACTTCCCTTCAAACAATCAATTTATTGATGAATTATCTCACTGGCTCAATTCCTCCAGAGCTTGGACAGCTACAGAATCTAAAGGAACTACTGCTCTATTCAAATTCTCTTTCTGGTAAAATTCTTCCAGAGATTGGCCTTTTGAAGAAGTTGCAAGTTCTGAGAATTGGAGATAACATGTTATCAGATCAATTGTTTCGACCATTGGAAAATTAACTGAGTTTGAGCATCTTGGGACTTGCTTATTGCAAATTCAATGGAAGCATTCCAATTGAAATTGGTACGAGTAGTCTCAGTGGCCTCATACCACAAGAGATCAGTGGCTGCAAACAGCTTCAAACAGCAATTCTATTGAGTAACAGTCAAACATGATTAGTTACAAGTCCTGAATTCTAAACATATTACCTGACTAGAATCTGGGTACATGAAATAATCATCAATGCCCCCACAAAACATGTACTTATAGATGCCCTCACAAAGTCACAATTCACACAAAAAGTTAAAAGAGAAAATTTACCCTACCAAACCTGTACCAGAGATGCCGAACATAAACCTATAAAAGCCTACTTCACCACCAAAACAGAGTGCTCAATCCATTTAAAGTGTCTCCTTTCTAACAAAAGAAAATGTTCCAGTTTCCATTTACTATATACTTGGGATACAAAACTACATGCCCACGTTTATCTTCAACAATACCATATCTACATTAAGTTCAGCCAAATTCACATCAGATATTTCCTCATTAAAAGAGCCTTTGACCATTAGAGAAACAATGAATTCAATTTCCCACAATTCTACGTTTGTGACCAATTTAGAAAAATAAGAGTTCCAATTAAGCTCAATATGACACCTAGTCAAAAAGGACAAAGAAAAAGCCAGAATTATGAGGGAGGGGGGGGGGGGGGGGAATACCAAAACACAGCCAAACCCAAAATCAAGAATTATGAGGAGGGAAATTTCCGTCCCTCGTCTTCCTTTTTCTTCCCCCAATTATCAGAATTAGCTCCACCACCATTTGATTCAAATCCCCCTCTTTGCCTCTCATACCTCCTCCCTTCGGATGGAACAAAACTCTTATTTGACACCCAACTATCCGATTCATCAGCTCTCGACTGCGAATTTTCAAAAAACCCTCCCCTCTCTAATGGACAGAAAGGTTGTTGGTGGGTGAGGTCATTAGGAGTGGGTTCAGATCTGCAATCGGAGGGGGGGGGAAGACAGAAGAACATACCCGATTCTTGCTCTTCTAGCTCCTGAATTTTTGGATCTTCCTGATTAGGGTCTGATTTTTCTCGGTTTTGGGGATCTTGATTTTCTAGGGTTTGTGGTGATTGAGGTTTGAGAACGTAATTGTTCTTGTGGTAGAGCTTGAAGATGAGAGAGAGGTCGGAGAATATTAGAAAGGAGAGAGAAAATGGCAAGCGTAGACAGAGGATGTAGATGAGAGAGCTCGGTCGGAGAATAAAAAGAGAAGAGAAGAAGAAGGGTATTTCAGACATTTAGCTTGTCCTTTTTGACTGTTATAGCTTCTTCTCACGCGTTTTTGGCGTCTGACATACACGCACAGTTAAGTTGGATGGAAAAGGTAACGTTTTTACTTCAACTCAAAAAGTCGGGAGTTTAAATGTAGCTTTACTGACTATAGGTGGTTAAGTTGGAAATCGTCCAAACCCCAGGTGGTCGTCTGAACTTAACCCAAAAAATTAAGAAATCAAAACAGGCCCACAGATGTAGATGTTTATGTTATCTCGTAATCAAAGAATAAAGAACACTGCAATTATGATTTATGACGTCAGATGTACTTGACCCTTTTTGGAAATGACCCACCAGTAGGCCTGACAAAATATGGTTATGAGTTGGTTTTGATTTTCAAAATATGGTTATGGTTCAATTTAAGAACTAAAACCATATTTAACATTTTAATATGGGTTATGTGGGTTGGAACCGTTAAAACCCATATTAACCATTTTAAGATGTTTTGATTTTTAAACAAAATTTTTAAAAAATAAATTAATATATACTATAGATAGAGAGATGGATATAAGGGGTGGAATTTAGGCTCCTTAAGTAATGCTGTAAGACCCCAACTTATTATAAATAAAATCGAATTTCCTCTAATTATATTTGTGAATAATAAGGTATTAATTTGATATAATTCTCTGGTTATGGGTGAAATGTACAAATTTTGCAAAATATGCAAGTGGTTATAAAATAATCATTGTTGTCGGGGAATATTCGTTTGGTCGTGGAATATTCTTGTTGTCGGGGAATATTCGTACGACGGCGCAGTCATTTGTGGGCCCCATAACAGAATAACTGTCGAATGAAGAAAACGACAAATTTGAGTTTTTATAAATAACGGCGTAGTTGTTACCGTTAACACTGTAGAAATACCCGGTGGTTAAAATACAGTAATACGCGTGGATGCACAATATTGATGAATTATGATCCTTACGTAAGAAGGCACTACTCAATAATTGTTACAGTAGTTACTGTTCAATATTTTATTTTATTGATTCAATAATTGTTGCGTTGATGTTTTATATTATTGTTATTTCAATAATTGTCACTGCACAGTATTTCCCATTATCAGATCAATAATTCATATTATTTGAATAATATTATTAGATAGCATTATTGACAATGTCTATAAAGTTCTGTCAAGGAGAGGTTTGGTCACCTAATTGCGTGCCAATAAGGAGAAATTCTTATTGGAAAGCGCTCTCTTTCCTAGGAACGGCCTAGTTGTTATAAATGTGATTCTGTAATATTATTTGTGAATAATTAATTATTGATTCATATGATAAGAAAATATTTATTTTATGTGGATATAAATGTTGGATATATTTATTGTGGTTAAAAATGAAGGAGTTAATGTTGAGGTGTTTAATCAGTATTTTTGTCGGAATGAAGGAATTAAAAATTAAATCAGTGTTTTTGAGATATATTGTGTGAGTTATAATTTTTAATCCGACCGTTGGATCGTTGTAATTTTTGGATATGTTATACATATATAAGTTGAGTATATGTCCATAAATTTTGAACCGTTAAAAATGAACGTATGATTTGTTATGAATTTTAAGAGGTGACTAATTCAGAAATTATGTTTATAAATGATTTTGGTGAAAAATTCTAGAATTGAGTGGGCTCCACTTGTGGTTGGTGAAGAAATGTTGTGAATTTATTTCAAATGTGGTGGGTGGGAATAGTAGCAGGTAAAGCCATCAGGTTGCAGGTCAAGTCTGCTAACATTTTCCTATAAATAGAGGGCTAAGTTAAAATTAAATATCATACCAGAAACAAGTTTTCTCTCTTTCTTTCTCTAGATTATTGAGTGTATTTGTAAGTATTTAGATACTTTGTGAGTTTCTATTCATCAGTGCAAGTTTTCTTCAGCCTTATACCGATATTCTAATCAGAAGTACTGATATTTTCAGGTAAGGGATGTTATTTTCTTCATATATGATATTATTTCTTCAATATCATTATGCCGAAGTATTGATCTGAATTTTTATCAAATTTGAAACTTTTTGTGTCAGAGTTACTATTCACGTATATGACACTATTCATATATACGGCACTATTCACGAATACGGCACTATTCACCTAAAAATGAAATTTTCTTCTTTTTGTCCAAGATGTCTATTATGGTTACTATCTTTGATTGTATCCATGTTTTTTTCTTTATTTTTGAATTCTGCTTCAAAATTGGTATTTATGAAGTATTATTGATTTTGGATAAACTGTTATACGAATCCCTACTATTTGTCCTTCTGTTTCACTGGATTCGTTTTCTTTAAAATATTTTTTATCATCCTCAGTCCTAAATGATGATATTACTAAATATCTTCAGCCTGTAGTGCAAAGATAAATGATTAACTGATGAATATCTTTGGCCCGTAGTGCAAAGATGAACAGGTGTTGAGATGAACATGACCAACTGGTTATACAAATGAATATCTTTGGCCTGTAGTGCAAAGATGAATATTTGATTAAAGATGTATATTGGTTGTTGTTACAGGGATAAAATATTGATGATGGACTTTTAAATCTTAGAAGATAGTAGAACTCATTCTCTACTTGACTTTTTAAATGGATTGTTGTTTCCGCTGCAGTTGTTGATCTAAAACTTGTTGGCTATTATATTTTATCAGATTTTTCCCTGTTGAAGACTAACGATAATTTGTTGTATATTATCTTAGTCATAATATTCTTTACTGGGCTAGTTGAGCTCACCCTTTTCCTTTTTGTTCTATTTTTCTTAGGAGGTGAGAACATAGCAGGAACTAGTCGGGGTACGGAGTGATGATTCTAGAAAGATATTTTATCAGTCCTCAGTATTTCTATAAAATGGTGTTTGAATAATTGTAACGAGGACTTATTTGAGTGTGGATATTGTCTAGAAGACAATATTTGTATTTAAAATCACAATATGTGTTGTGGTATTTTGCACGACAATTGTATTATTGAAGTTGTAGTTTGCTTTCTGTACCATGTATTTGGCGACTTAGAATGGGTGTTGTATACCTATTTTGGGGGCGTCACTGTTGGTATCAGAGCGTAGGGATATGGTCTCTGGCGGAGATCGGAGAATAGAACTAGGAGGGGAGATGAAACAACTCGGGTCAAATCCCGAGTCCGGAACAAATCTTGGGTCAAATCCCAAGTCCGAATCGAATCAAATTCATCCAAACAAGGCCTCAAACCACTGGCCCAATAGTATCTTCTTGGGTCATCTAGCCCACCACAGGCTCCCAAAAGGTCATGACTTGAAGGTACTATTGGTAGTTACTTAATTCCTTATATGCAGGGAAAATACTGGGGTGTTACAAACTCCCCCACTTAAATTTTTGACGTCCCCGTCAGAACCGATCACACACACGGCCCAAAGATCTTTGCCTCTCTAGCCATTGTGGGATAATACCGGCTGGCTTCGTGTCCCCACCTCCGGACCTTCATCTCTCCATTGTGGGATAATACCACCAGCCTTCGTGTCCCCACCTCCGGCAACTCGATCGGATGACCCGACCCGAGCTTTCGAGAGTCGGCTTTGATACCATATGAAACAACCCGGGTCAAATCCCGAGTCCGGAACAAATCTTGGGTCAAATCCCAAGTCCGAATCGAATCAAATCCATCCAAATAAAGCCTCAAACCACTGGCCCAATAGTATCTTCTTGGGTCATCTAGCCCACCACAGGCTCCCAAAAGGTCATGACTTGAAGGTACTATTGGTAGTTACTTAATTCCTTATATGCAGGGAAAATACTGGGGTGTTACAGGAGAGATGAGTAAATCCTTCACTAGTGTGTCTTATCTAAGCTTATTTGTTGGTCAGTCATAATATAGGGATATTATGTGATATGTTAATTTGTTTAATTAACCCTTAGTTTATGGCAGTATTTAAGAATGGCCGCTGAGAAAGTTAACAATGGAGTGTATGAGACTGTGAAACAACCTTTAGTTACAAACCAGGAGAACGTGCAACAGGAAGGCAATATTCCTCCTGTAAACAACACTATCGAGCAAACGATGAATGATGGAATGTTTATGAGCTTTTTGCAGTTCATGCAAAACCAGACGAGGGAGACTCGTGCACAAAATATGGGTGGAAATGATAGCAATGCGCGGCTTGACACAGCCAAACAGTTTAAGGAGTTGGAACCACCAGAATTTAAGGGAAAACCGGATCCGATCATGGCTGAAACGTAGGTCAAGCAAATTACCAAGATATTCGATGTCTTGGAATGCACGGAGGAACAGAAGGTTCAATTCGCCACCTTTATGTTACGCGGTGAGGCAGACTACTGGTGGGAGTCTGTGAAGCGTACCCAGCCAGCCGCACTCAGCATGTCTTGGGAAACGTTTCAGAAATTATTCAATGACAAGTACTTTCCTGAAAGTATTCGTCATATGAAGGAGGTGGAGTTTATCAGACTGGAACAAAATAACATGACGGTGTCCCAGTACGAGGCGAAGTTTACAGAGTTATCCAGGTTTGCACCTTGACGAGGATGTTTCTGAGAGGTCTAAAGCCTGAGATTCGGCAATATCTTATATCTCATAATTTTTTTTTTATATTCAGATGTTGTAAACAGGGCTCAATTATTAGAGCGAGATAATGAGTATGTTCAACCGAGGGACCACAACCAGGGTCATACCAGTAACAGCAGTTATCAGAGCGATGATAACCAACGAGGAGGGAAAAATACGAACAAAGGCGGTAACCACTCGGGTGGTCATCGTTGCCATGATAATAGGAGAGGTGAGTCAAGTAGAAATTTCAGAAAGAGGAGATTCAACAATGACGGGAAGACATCAACAGTAGCACCAGCACCAACAAAAAAATCTAGAGGAGGAGAACGACCGCCAGTTAGATGTTACAAATGCGGGAAAGAGGGACATATCAGCCCAAACTGTCCACAACAATCCAAGGTAGGTTACAACTGTGGAAAGGAAGGCCACATAGCTCGGGATTGTTCTGTAGCAAAACCAAGTTCAACGGGGATGGTGACTCCAAGGGCTATCCCGGATAAGTCGAAATCAGCGGTTCCTGGAAGAGCGTTTGTCGTGACTGACCAAAACGCGAGTAACCCGAACGAGGTGATTACGGGTAAGCTAATCTTGAACTCTTGCGAAGTTTATACCTTACTAGATACCGGTTCTACCCATTCTTTTATCTCTCCTGCTTGTGCTCAACGTTTAAACTTGACTCCGGAGAAATTAGACTTTGACTTATCTGTTGAAACTCCGTTGGGTGAAACCTTCGTTACATATACAGTTTATAAATCTTGCATGATCCAAGTTGGCACTATCACATTACCTGTTGATCTTATATCTTTAAAGATACTTGCTTTTGATGTGATTTTAGGAATTGATTGGTTAACCACTCATCATGCCAAAATTGATTGTTTTCGTAAAGTTGTTAGTTTTCATATTCTTAACCAACCTGTCATACGAATTCAAACAACTAAACCACTAAAATCAGTCACTATCATATCAAGCCATAAAGCTATTCGTTTATTGAAAAACGGATGTCAAGCTTTCTTAGCCCATGTTATGGATTTGAACAAAGACAAGTCAGATTTGAATAATATTTTTGTTGTTAGAGAATTTTCTGATGTATTTCCTGAAGAACTTTCCGGTCTACCCCCAGAACGTGATATTGAATTCTTTATTGACCTTGAGCCGGGTACAAAACCCATTTCTAAAACCCCATATCGAATGGCTCCTATTGAACTTTAAGAGTTAAAAGTCCAACTACAGGAATTGTTAGACATAGGTTTTATTCGTCCTAGTACATCTACTTGAGGTGCTCCTATTTTATTCGTAAAGAAGAAAGACGGGAGTATGCGACTTTGTATTGACTACTGAGAATTAAACCATGTCACCATCAAGAATATGTATCCGCTACCTCGCATTGATGACCTATTCGACCAGTTGCAAGGAGCACAATTCTTTTCAAAAATTGATCTTCGTTCTGGATATCATCAGCTGAAGATTAAAACTGAGGATATTCCAAAGACTGCCTTCAGAACTCAGTACGGGCATTATGAATTCTTAGTCATGTCTTTTGGATTGACTAATGCTCCTGCTGCTTTCATGGATATGATGAACCGTGTATTCAAGGAATATTTGAATCAGTTTGTTGTTGTCTTTATTGATGACATCCTCATCTATTTCAAAAGCCGTGAAGATCATGAGCACCATTTGAAGCTGATACTTGAAAGGCTTCGTGAAAACAAACTTTATGCCAAGCTGAAGAAATGCGAGTTCTGGCTTGAGGAAGTAGCATTCCTTGGGCACGTGGTATCAAAACATGGAGTATCTGTCGACCCGGCGAAGATTGAAGCAGTACAAAGTTGGGAGCAACCAAAGTCGGTGACCGAAGTGCGTAGCTTTCTGGGCTTAGCTGGTTATTATCGGAGATTCATGGAAGGATTTTCTCGAATCGTTACTCCGTTAACTCAGTTGACTCGTAAAGATACAAAATTTGTATGGAGCGAGGAATGCAAGAAGAGTTTCCAAGAGCTCAAGAGGAGACTCATTTCGGCACCTGTTCTGGCAATAACATCTGGTACGGATGGATTTGTTATATACAGCGATGCTTCAGGCAAAGGGTTATGATGCATTCTCATGCAACATGGGAAAGTCATATTCTATGCCTCACGACAACTCAAAGAATATGAGAGGAATTATCCTACTCATGATCTAGAGTTGGCGCAGTCGCATTCGCATTGAAAATTTGGAGACACTACTTGTATGGGGAGAAAGTGGAGATTTATACGGACCACAAAACCTCAAATATTTTTTCACCCAAAAAGAACTCAACATGAGGCAACGACGTTGGCTTAAACTATTGAAAGATTACGATCACACTATTCAATATCATCCTGGAAAAGCGAACGTAGTAGCTGACGCATTGAGTAGATGATCATATGCGAGTACGAGTGCGATATTGTTAATGCAAAGGCCCATTCTATATGACTTGCAAAGGATGTAGGTAGAATTAAAGACTCCAGGGACCCACATGATGATGGCGAATATACGAGTAGAACTGACTTTAATCGATAAAGTTAAAGCTGCTCAAGCTATGGACCTGGAACTGATACGTATGAAGAAGAAAATGCAAGAAGGAGCTATTCCAGAAGCGAGAATCCATGAAGAAGGAATACTTAGATTCAACTCCAGACTTTGTGTTCCTAACGATTCTGACTTGAAACATAGAATCATGATGGAGGCACACAACACCCCGTTTGCAATTCATCTTGGGAGTACTAAAATATATCATGATATTTGACATACATTTTGGTGGAACAATATGAAGAGAGAGATCGCGGAGTTTATCTCGAGGTGTTTAACTTGTCAACGTGTAAAGGCGGAGCATCAAGTGCCAAAGGGTCCATTACAACCACTTGAGATTCCGAAATAGAAGTGGGAACACATTACTATGGATTTCATTACAGGTCTTTCCAAAGTTTCTCAAGGCATATATGCGATTTGGGTTATTGTTGATAGATTAACCAAGTCTACCCATTTCCTACCGATACATGAGACTTATTCCCTTGAACGTCTTACTCGCATGTACGTGAATGAGATTGTGAGATTGTATGGCGTGCCAGTATCCATAGTTTCTGATCGTGACCCAAGATTCACTTCATAATTTTGGGATAACTTGAAGAAAGCTATGGGCACGGATTTACGATCCAGTTCGGCATACCATCCTCAAACGGACGGACAATTAGAGAGGATTATTCAAACCCTTGAAGATCTATTAAGACTTTGTGTCCTAGATTTTAAAGGAAGTTTGGATAAGTACTTGCCACTGGTGGAATTCTCCTACAACAACAGTTATCAAGCAAGTATAGGCATGGCTTCATTTGAGGCATTGTATGGACGAAAGTGTCGTTCTCCAGTATGCTGAGACGAGGTGGGAGATGCAACGTTGTGGGGACCAGAATTAGTACGCATGACTACAGAAAAGATCCAAATGAATCGACAACGTATACAAGCGGCAGAAGATCGACAAAAGAGTTATGCGGATCTTCATCGAAAAAACGTGGAATTTAATATTGGGAATCATGTATTGTTACGTGTTGCACCATGGAAGGGAGTTACAAGATTTGGGAAGAGTGAAAAGCTCAATCCACGATTTGTTGGTCCAATTGATATTCTTGACCGAATAGGAAATGTGGCCTATAGACTCGCATTACCTCCAAGTATGTCTCGTGTTCATAATATTTTTCACATTTCCATGCTTCGTAAATATGTGAAAGACCCGAACATATTATTGCGTTAGAACCAGACGAGCTAGCCGAAGATTTAACGTACGAAGAAGTACCTGTTAAGATCTTGGATAGGAAAGAGCATGTCCTACGCACCAAGGTTATACCACAAGTTAAGGTTTTATGGAGAAACCATGTTATTGAAGAAATGACCTGGGAGTTAAAATCAGAAATGAAAGCGAGGTATCCTCACTTTTTCGAAACACCAGGTACGTATGTCAATTTCGAGGATGAAATTTCATAAGGAGGGGAGGTTGTAAGACCCCAACTTATTATAAATAAAGTCGAATTTTCTCTAATTATATTTGTGAATAATAAGGTATTAATTTGATATAATTCTCTGGTTATGGGTGAAATGTACAAATTTTGCAAAATATGCAATTGGTTATAAAATAATCATTGTTGTCGGGGAATATTCGTTTGGTCGTGGAATATTCTTGTTGTCGGGGAATATTCGTAAGACGGCGCAGTCATTTGTGGGCCCCATAACAGAATAACTGTCGAATGAAGAAAACGACAAGTTTGAGTTTTTATAAATAACGGCGTAGTTGTTACCGTTAACACTGTAGGAATACCCGGTGGTTAAAATACAGTAATACGCGTGGATGCACAATATTGATGAATTATTGATCCTGACGTAAGAAGGCACTACTCAATAATTGTTACAGTAGTTACTGTTCAATATTTTATTTTATTGATTCAATAATTGCTGCGTTGATATTTTATATTATTATTGTTTCAATAATTGTCACTGCACAGTATTTCCCATTATCAAATCAATAATTCATATTATTTGAATAATATTATTAGATAGCATTATTGACAATGTATAGAAAGTTCTGTCAAGGAAAGGTTTGGTCACCTAATTGCGCACCAATAAGGAGAAATTCTTATTGAAAAGCTCCCTCTTTCCTGGAAACGGCCTGGTTGTCATAAATGTGATTCTGTAATATTATTTATGAATAATTAATTATTGATTCATACAAAAAGAAAATATTTATTTTATGTGGATATAAATGTTGGATATATTTATTGTGGTTAAAAATGAAGGAGTTAATATTGAGGTGTTTTATCAGTATTTTTATCGGAATGAAGGTATTAAAAATTAAACTAGTGTTTTTGAGATATATTGTGTGAGTTATAATTTTTAATCCGACCGTTGGATCATTGTAATTTTTGGATATGTTATACATATATAAGTTGAGTATATGTCCACAAATTTTGAACCGTTAAAAATGAACGTATGATTTGTTATGAATTTAAGAGGTGACTGATTCAGAAATTATGTTTATAAATAATTTTGGTGGAAAATTCTAGAATTGAGTGGGTCCCACTTGTGGTTGGTGAAGAAATGTGCTGAATTTATTTCAAATGTGGTGGGTGAGAATAGTAGCAGGTAAAACCATCAGGTTGCAGGTCAAGTCTGCTAATATTTTCCTATAAATAGAGGGCTAAGTTAAAATTGAAAATCACACCAGAAACAAGTTTTCTCTCTTTCTCTCTTTAGATTATTGAGTGTATTTTGTGAGTATTTAGATACTTTGTGAGTTTTTATTCATCAGTGCAAGTTTCCTTCAGCCTTCTACCGATATTCCGATCAGAAATACTGATATTTTGAGGTAAGAGATGTTATTTTCTTCATATATGATATTATTTTTTCAATATCATTATGCCAAAATATTGATCTAAATTTTTATCAAATTTGAAACTTTTTGTGTCGTGGTTACTATTTACGTATACGACACTATTCACGAATACGGCACTATTCACGAATACAACACTATTCACCTAAAAATAATTTTTTTTTCTTTTTGTTCAAGATGTCTATTATGGTTACTATATTTGATTGTATCCATATTTTAATCTTTATTTTTGAATTCTGCTTCAAAATTGGTATTTATGAAGTATTATTGATCTTGGATAAACTGTTACACGAATCCCTACTATTTGATCTTGAATTCTGCTTCAAAATTACTATATTATTGATCACATAATATTATTTTTTTAGAGGATGAGAGTGGGAGTGGGGGTGGGGTGGGGTGGAGTGGGGTGGGGTCCGGTGGACGGGCGGGCGGGCGGGCGGGCGGGCGGGCGGGTGGGGTGGGCCACCAGTATATTAATGTAATTTCACTCCCTTATTTGTCTCAAATGACATGGCTTTTTAGTCAATGTCTTACCTATCGATTTATTGAGGTTATCGATTTTTTATTTTTTTGTTACAAACATATAATACACGAAAAAATTTACACCTGTCACATTATTAACATTATTAATTTACTGAACACTTCCGTTTATTTTATTGGACAAAATTACAAGTTTTTTATGCTAATGAATTTGTAAAAAAATAAAAAATAAAAAAAATAATCACTAACCACAATAAAAAACCAAAAAGTCGATTAACCCAATCTAAAACACACAGAATCTCTCTCATCTGCCACTTTTTTTTAGTCTTACATTGTACAGATAAGAATGGTGGTTGGACCATTTCATTTTTTTCTTTATTGACGATTCAGGTTAGGGAAAAAGCTCTTTTCTTTGTTATTAATAACTGTGCATGTTTTTAGAATTATTGGGATTACAGGTCCTAATTTTGTGTGCAGATTTCTGGGTTTTTGATTTTCAGTCACCTATGTCGCTGATCAGTCTTTTGACTTGTTTATCAGTGGTTGATTTCATCTGGGGTTGTGTGATAGTTTGACTGTTGATGGGCTTTAGTTAACATGACTGATAATTTGGTGTTTTTTGCTTTAAATTTAGTGATCGTAAGGATTTATTCCATTATGAATTTTTTTTCTCATGTGGGTTTGTGTTGGTTTTGATTGCTTGTTTTTGACTTTACTTAACTGATAATTTGGTGTTATTGGCTTCTAATTTTGTGATTGTAAGGAATTATTCCATTATGATTTTTTCCCCATCTGGGTTTGTGTTGGTTTTGATTATGTATGGGTTTGACTTTACTCTACTGATATTTTGGTGTTATTGGCTTTTGATTTAGTGATTAACAAAGGGTTTTAGTCCATTATATTGTTTCAGTCTTGATTGTTGATTGGTTTGACTCTTTCACACTGAGGAATCCATGCTTTTGGATTTTAATATAGTGATCATCAAAGGGTTTAATCCATATTGTTTCCTTGTTGATTGTAGTTAATCAGACTTTTTTGTTGGTTTTATTCTTGACTGGTTATTGATTAGGATCTTTATTTCTCCCTTGCATATGTTTCAGCTCATGGATTACACTGCATATGCACCCCAAATTGTTGGAATATTTTTTGTCTGATTCTTATAGTATCTTCTTGTTCGGATTCTTACCAACAGTAGACTTGTGTGTCATGCAAAATGCTCATCAGTTGGCAACAAGATTATCTGTAGGCTTATCTGATGAAATTATTATTAACAAATGTTGTGTTACTTGTCAAATGCTTCATTTGGGTCATTAGATATGTACTTAGAGTGGATCATTCCAGTAACCAATAAACAGTTATACTAGATTTTGCATAGTCCTACGTATCGTGCTTCTCTTGTTCTGTGATGGTCTTCTGATGCAGTTAAAATTGATGGTTTTCTGATGCAGTTAAAAATTTGTGCTTTAACATTCTTGGATTCACCTGAGCTTTTTTGGTAAATGGGGTCAGAAGGGCCTCCAGCAGTAACGGTTCATGTGACAGGGTTTAAGAAATTTCATGGAGTCTCAGAGAATCCAACCGAGACAATTGTCTGTAATCTAAAAGAATATGTGAAGAAAAAAGGTTTACCTAAAGGGTTGACCCTTGGGAATTGCAGTATTCTAGAGACTGCTGGTCAGGGAGCACTTGTTGCCTTGTACCAGGAATTGCAATCTGCTGTGAGCAGAAAGGACTCGGAATCACCAAATGGTGGCAGAGTTATTTGGGTCAGTCGCTCACATCTCTGTTATATCATCATTGCAAATTTTAGAGTTATCCGACATTATCATTTTCCCAGTTTACCTATTCGATTTAAGAAAACGTTTGGGAGACAATTAATTCATTTCGAGACCATTTTTGTGTGTGGTTAGAATAGAAAGATAATAGATCTGTTTCCTAGATGTTTTTTGTAAATTTAATCATGACTAAGCTTTTCTTTCTTGGAAACTGAAAGTTTTTCTTTTAGCATGTACAGTGTATACAGGGGGACCTTAGTCCCTTCATTAATTCATTCACTCTCTCAGTTACATTACTGGCAAATGAGAGATATTAAGCAGGTTTGTTAATTAAACAAGAGTTGCTGGCTTAGATGGGAAACTGAACCTATGGTCTAGTCTTGTAAAAAATGAAATAAAATAATCAAAGAGTTAATTACCTTAAATGAGCAGGATTTTAAAATGGATAAAGAAGAATAACAGGGAAAAGTAATCCCAAGGGGTGGGAGAAGTGTCAGATTTTGAGGAATAGCCTCAAGGTAATTAGTTCCTATCCCCATATTTGGCCCAAAATTACCTATAAAAAAAATAGAAAAAACATAGAAAAGCATTGCACACAATAATTTTTTGAACAAGTCTACTCTTGGGTCATGTTTGTTTGCACGAATTGCAAGAATTATAATCCCGGTCCTTGGATTATAATCCCAAAGCTACTAATTCTAAGATTAAATAGTCCTAATCACATGTTTGTTTAGAATGAGATTATAGGATAACTTAAAATAATCTCATTATTCTATGAATAATCTCATGTTTTGTTTGTTTTCTCGAGATTATTTAAAGGATTGGTTAAAAACTTATCGTTTGGACTATTATACTCTTATCGGTAATAACAAAAAAATCGTATTCTTAGTAGTGTGAGTATAGCTGGATAGAATAGGATACACGGTCAGTTTAAAAAAAAGATAAATGTTAAATTTGTCCACAATTTTTTAATCCCAAAAGGTAGGGATTATAATACCTGGTTGGACATAGTATTAAATAGTCCTCGTTTCCAAGTCATTTTATTATCCTTGGACTAATAGTCCCAAGTCTAATTTTTTAACAAACAAGTGACTCGGTAATAATCCAATTCCAAGTGTTATCCTTGCAAACAAACATGGCCCATATTGTTTACCTACTAATATTTTGTTTATGTGAATCAGAGAAGACATCATGATTGATCTTTTTACTAGTTTCCCTGTATGTACGTGGCTATCTGCATAAAATGGAAATCAGCAACTACAAAAAAGTCTTGATTACTTTAGAGAGTATAGCGTTTGGACTGTCACTTGAGCACTGAAAACTTTATGTACAAACTATATTGACCATGTTGAAGATAATGTGATATGAAGATATTTTTCATAACTGCCATAATACCAAAACATCATTAAAGTTATATTAAATCCTTCACCTGAAACCTAGTACAATGCAGATCTTGAATAATATGCTAAAATGTGTAACTTTTCCTGGATTGTGCCTTTTGTAATATTATATTTGTTTTAAATGTTATCATCAAGCCTTCGTAACTTTCTGGCCAGATTACCAATCATGTAGAGTGACATTATATGTCTACAAATTTCTGGTTTTTAAGATTAAAAAGTTGTAGGTCCGTTTATAGTGCAGATAGACCTTTTGTTTCCATATTCATGTATAATGTTTACCTTTTAATATAAAACATATCTCAGGTACACTTCGGTGTTAATAGTGGTGCGACAAGGTTTGCTATTGAGAATCAAGCATTCAATGAAGCTACTTTTCGTTGTGCTGATGAGATGGGATGGAAGCCTCAGGTAAGATATAGCTTTTCAGGATTTTTACAGCCCAAATTTCTACATCAAATGGGTTGCAATTTTATTAATCACACTTCTTATTCTTTGCAGAAAGTTCCTATTATTTCAGCAGATGGTGGGATTTCACGAAAACGAAAGGTAAAACTGTATACGTTTATATCTTTCTGTAAGCTGTGCTCTCAAGGAATTTATTTGTACAATGGGATTATATAATTTGTTCAGCAATAACTTGGGGTTAGAGTGGGAAAGAAAATAAAATGAAAGAAAAATAAGCAGTTGTAAATTGTAAATATTAGTCATCTATTTTTTGTGTGAATAAGGATGTACATATGTTCACAAATCATTGGTTGGATCGGATATCTGATTTTGTAATCTCTTCCACTCAATTTGGCCCCATTAGCAAAATTAAAATATATTTGTTCTCTGTTGTAACTTGTAAGAGTTGAGTAATATAGAACAAGTTATTCTCACACATTCATCTATTTCTCTCCAACTTCTTCCATATTATGCTGGAAGATTTATTTTTTCAAGTGGTAGGTATTTGCAGAATATTGAGTTCTTTATACGAGTCAGAGAAACTTTGATGTCCCATTTATGACCTTGAGTCCTCCCTAGAGATGCAAATGAGTCTCTTAATTTTTTCCTCCTGGCACGTCCATGACAAATGTCGACTAGCTCTGCTTAGGAGCTTGTATGTCTTGATTAATTGATCCCCTGTCTAGGATAGTAATCAAAATAGTGACCGGAAGCAAATTCATTTTCTACTCTCTTAAATTGTAGACTTTATTTGTTGGATATTTTCAAATCTAAATAGTATATAATAAATATATTATATGCAGTTCAGTTGGATAAGAGAAAAGAGTAGTAATTTTAAAGACTTGGGTTCAAGTCATGACAATAACATTCTTACACCTAAAGTTCAGGGGCAACCCATGCATTTTACCCTTAAATTAAGGGGTGAATATGGTTTTAAGGAAAGAATGGTTAACCATTCTATTCAGGCGGTAATATTGTTATTCTAAATCAAACTACAAAGTGGGGCCGCTTTTGCGATATTTAAGGCTCGTCTTTAAGTCACTTACGAAACTCAAGAGGTAAACACAGGGCCATAAATGTGTTGTGGATTTCCTTAAACTATAAAGGATATAGTATATGTCTATTGAGCAAGATATCACTTTAAGATTTCTTTGTTCAAAGCTAACGCTACTAAGAATTCAAATATTGTGTGATAAAGACTACATAAAGGTTTAAGTCGAAAGAAACGTCGTACTTATGTATGCTACATCTAATAAGAGAAAGAAGAAGGTCAAAGAAAAAGGATTGCAAAATCATGAAAATAGGGGAGGATTGTTGGATATTTTCAAATCTAAAAAGTATATAATTAAATGCTCTGTATATAGCCAACAAATGAATTAGTTCGGTTGGATAAGAGAAAAGAGTTTTAATGTTAATGATTTGAGTTCAAGTCATGGTAATAACATTCTTACAATTTATTTTTTTAAAGATGTCAACTAATATTGCAACGGTCACGGTTAATTAATTAATTAATTAGGCCAACGGTTAATAGATTGCAGAGTTGGGATGCCAACGGAACGACATTAAATTGAGATGCAAGCGACGGGATGTCAACGCCCAACAGAACAACATTAAATTAAAGGGTGTTTGGAATTCAACATACCTCTTCAAAGGGGTGTTTAGAAACCTATAAATAGGTGGCCAATCTACCCAAAATCATAACTTCAAATTCATTCAAAATCCTTTTCAAGTTCTTAGAAAAATTATCATTCTAAATAATTTTTTTTGTTATAATTTTCTTCTCTCTCATTTATAGTTTTGCACTAGATTTGTTTCTACACAACAAATTCTAGTACAGAGTAAAATCCGGGTCTGTCTTATCTTTAGAGACTAATTCGCAGTAACCCTGTATAGCAATAGTTGGGGGAAAATATAGTCTTAAAGAAGGAGTGATCAACCATTTGATTTAGACGGTAGTATTGTTGTTTTAAATCAAACTACAAAGCGGGTTACAACATTATATACAATTTTTCCATTTGCAAACCTCTAACTTAGCATTTATTACTTGTTCTCATGGATAACTGCCTGCTAGTAAGCCTCTATAGTCGTACCCTTTTACTTTCTTCTGTTACTATCAAAAGAATTTATGGATTTACAATGGATATCAATTAAATTAACAAATGTTATAATTTTGAGTTATCAACAAATTGTTTATTGTTTTTGCCACAATTTTCTCTTTCTGCAAACGCAAAAATAAATAAATATAACTTCAAAAATGTCAAGCAATTTAAGATTAGTTGGAATGAACTCTCTGAAATATTGGAATCCTGCCCTTCTCTAGTTTTATCTATTAGCTGTGTTTTATAAATCATAGTATGCATGAACAAATATGTTTATGCATATGGTGCTGGAAAACAGATTTGCCTCGACCTTGATTAAACATAGTATATTTCTTTCTTTCACATAATTCACTTCCTCTTTATACTGTATCAGACTTCTCTTCCTGCTGAGGAGATTACCAAGTCCTTGGCAAAGATGGGTTATAAGGTGATGACCTCTGATGATGCTGGTCGGTTTGTTTGCAACTATGTCTACTATCATTCCTTGCGTTTCGCAGAGCAGAATGGGATTTTATCACTCTTTGTCCACGTGCCCTCCTTCTTAACTATAGACGAGGAGACCCAAATGCAATTTGCTGCTTCCTTGTTGGAGGTACTTGCCTCTTTAAATTAGTTGTCCATTGTATGCAGTTTGCTGCTTCCTTGTTCGAGGTACTTGCCTCTTTAAAGTAGTCTTCTGTATGCAGTGTGTTGCTTCCTTTTTGAAGGTACTTGCTTCATTAAAGTATTGTTCCAATGTATGAAATGTGCTTCCTTATTTAAAGGTATCTTCGTAATTGGTCTTTATTGGATGTATCTTCGTAACTATGTGTGGGAGCCTATTTGACTGTACTTGTTATCAGCCATTATGTGATAGCGATGGGTGCGTTTCTGGTGCTGGAATAAACAGTTGTATAAATGTGAAAATTCGATTGATAAATGCGATTATGGCACATAGATTATGTATCATGTTGAAGGTCAAAACATCTATTTTGATGTTCATCGACGCATCAATAAATTTTATTCTCAGTTGACCTTCATAACTGCAAAATCTCCTATATTTTGTTTATATTAATCTTTTCTGTCCTTATCATAACTCGTATGTTTTCTATACAGGCATTTCCATTTGATTTTGACTCTTTGCATTGAAATAGAGAGACAAAATTATAATCTTCTGTCTAGTTATTCCTACCCGCTGCAGCCTTTAGCATTTCCACCACCGAATGAGGGTTGACCAGGGCGATTCATTTGTTTATCTGGTCTGAGTAATATTTCATGATGTAATAAGAGTTTCATTTCGAGTAGGTGCCCCCTTGCAGCTTTGTGTTGCGACAAATGAGGGTTGCAGTAACCCGTGCTTTCTCTGTTCTCCGTGAGGGTTGCTATAATCCTAATGTTACATTTGGATTGCAGGAATCAAGGTGGGGATATAATGAGAAAAGTGTGTTTGGTTGTTCCATTGGAATGGAATGAACCATTCTTACTCCTGTGACTTGAACACACGCCATGTGAACATAATCGCGCCACACCTAATAATTGTCATCAAAATAGGTACCCAAATATCTAATTTCATACAACCACCACCCTAAAGCTACTAGAAATTCTGAGAAGCAGGCACAAGTATAAGGGAAATAATAGTTGAGCACCTTATCCAACTTTACCTCTCTTTCCTTTGCGGGAGTGGTTAGTATGAAGTTAATTTTAGTCAATTGATTAGTGTCAAAACGCAGGTTAGGAGGAGATCTCTCTCTGCGTGTCAGTAATGTATTTGAGAATTATACCACTCGGCTTTATATTCTAATTACGATAAACATTTTAGGAACGTCTCAAACTACAAAGTATGACATCCATTTTGAGACCTAAACTCCTAATTGGCATTCTGTCAAGTTAGTTAAATCAGTCACACTTGTACTCTTTTGCTCAACTCAAGACTTGTAACAGAATAAGTGCCTAAATTAATAAGAAGTATTCTTCTTCTTCTTATTAGTATAAATAATTTAGTTCCAAAATAGTTTAGAAATTAGATTAAAAATCCCAAGTCCTAAATAGTTTAGGAAAAGTGATTTGTCTTAATATATAAGGAGAGAGAGAGAGAGAGAGAGAGAGAGAGAAAGGACTAGCCACACTAAGGTTTTTCATAAACCTAAATTATTTCTTCTTTCATCTATATTCTTTTGGTGGATCATCTACGCACTGAGTAACTTGCATTTGATCCATAGAATTGAAAGAGCCTAGCTAGCAGATGGACCAAATTAACAGCCCTCTAAGATGGGGATGATGATGGCCCCCATCATCCTATCTATTATATTTAATCCCCCCAAGACTTTAATACCCTCTCCATCTGGACATGTATTAATTTTTTTTTCGGATTTTAATGTAAATCGGATCAGTTCGAACCGATCGGTTCGGGACAGAAAAAACCTGGTTTAATATAGACCGATTTTTGATACCGATTCTGGTTAGGTTTTACGAGATTGTATATATAAAATATAGTATAGGCTATCTAAATGAAGTGTGGATTTAAAATGGCCTACAATCTAGATCCATGTTGCACATGTTGGTAATGGATGTTTTGGCTCTCTCCAACTGGGAAAGAAAATTGAAATGCAAAGAGTGAGTGGGTAGTGGGTAGTGGGTAGGGGGTAGTGGGTAGGGGGGAGGGGGGGAGGGGAGGGGGGGCTATGAATCTCCTAAACACGCGAGAGGGAGGACCAAAAGGTTACAAAAGTTGACTGTGTTACCTTCAATATCCACCTCCCACCCTTTCTACACCTAAACACACGTTTATAATATTCCTTTCATTTCGAAATATTATGGGATTATTATTAATTTTTAAAAGTCAATTTAATATATTTTTAAAATTCAAATAAAAAATATCTTTAATTGATTTTAAAAAGTCAATAATAATATTATTTTTGGAACGGGGAGAGTATATTTTATTTCCTCCGACCCAAACTACTTTTTTTTTTGGATTTATTGCATATGCAACATTTAAGAATAAAATATATGTTGTTCAAAAGATTTTTTATTCAGATTATTTGAAAGTGGTGTGTTGTAGAATATAATATATATGTATGCATTTTCAGATAATTCGAGTGAAATTTTTTATGAGTACTCTAATATTTCTTAAATTCAAGAATAGTAATAATAATATATAAATCTTAAATAATAAATAAACTATTAAGCCAATCACAAGAATACCAGTTATGGTACTTATTATCCAAAGAGGAATCATTCTAGCATTTTGACCCAACCCCAAATTTTAATATTTTAAAATAAAATAAATATTTTAAAATAAAATATTATATTTAAAATAAAAATTTCATTTAATATTTTAAAATAAATAATTAGTTTTAAAATAATAAGTACTTTTAATATTTTAAAATAAAACAATTATTTTTAAAATAGTTACTTTTAATATGTTAAAAAAATATTATTTAAAATAATAATTATATTTAATATTTAAAAAAAAACTATTTTCAATAATTATTTTTTTAATATTTTAAAATAATAATTATATTAAATATTTAAAATAATTTGAAAATAATTATTATTTTTAATATTTTAAAATAAAATATATATTTTAAAATAATAATTATTTTTTATATTAAAAATTAAGTATTAATTTTTAAAAGTTATAAAAAAAATTATTATTTTAAGGATAAAATATTAGAATTTTTTTTTTAAATGAGTAAAGTTTCATAAAATATAAATTCAAAAAAATTAAATAAGAAAACCTCATAGTAATAGTCCTGGGCCAACTTAAAGTGAGTTGAGAATACCTTTATGATATATATATAGGGGTTCCATTCACAGCAACCGGTTGTTGGGGAGCAACCCCTTTTATCCAGCCGTAACAGCTTGTACCGGTCTTAAATTTTTTTTTTTTTATAAGCCGGTACAAGCTGTTACGGCTGGATAAAAGGGATTGATCCCCAACAACCGGTTGCTGTGGATGGAGACCCATATATATATATATATATAGTCCGCTTATCTAGCGAATTGGAGGGAGCGAACTAAGAGCAAACTGGAGGGAACGAACCGGCTATAACGACGGAAAAAACCGTCGCTATAGCCGGTTCGCTATCTCTAGTTCGTTGAAGAGAGCCGGACTATATATATATTTATATTTATATTTATACACATTTAAAAAAAAATAAGGTTGTATTAATAGTGCACGTACATATAACCCACGTTAATTTATAGTTCCTGCATTTGCTATAGTTAATTAATATTGGTGGTTGATAATGTAAGACAATATTTTATTATGTCAGAGCATATATATATACATTAATCAGAGGTTTGCATGGTGCGGTTATAAGGCATAATTATAACCAAACCGTATATAGTGTGGTTAATATTATAGAAATAGTCATAACCGTGATCAATCAAATCGTTCAGTTACGAACGATTTAGTTAATATTTTGCAGTTATGGTTTTTTCCCCAATACACACATTAGTTTTTCCACTTCCTATCTGGAATTTATGGAACTAATTAAGCTTCACCTTTTTAATTTGTTGCAACTTCTCTCTCTCTCTCTCTATATATATATATATAGCTTTTTTCTATATATAATACACCACATACATACATACTACAATTTATATATATATATATATATATATATATATATATATCATGAACAAAGATAAGGCTGATTATGGTCCGGAAACGACTGAGGATTTCCATCCAACAAGCAGAAAAGGGGTGGAATTGTTAGCGTTTTGATCAAGAACTCCCCATAGGCATTCCAACAAAATGGATCCAACATGGTGTGGCCCTGAGCAGGAAGCAATTCGACATCGTAAAGCGTGATATTCGTGCATGGCATGCTGCTGCTGCATGCCAAATGTATCGGAGGGCTCTTCACGTCATAAGTACCCTTTATGCCTGCATAAACTATATCAGTAATCGACACCGCAGAAGTTTGGTTGATGCATCTCTTTGTTTCGCAGTAGTATTGGTCGATAATTATGGGGTTTCGGACGGTGTCCATGCGGATGTTGTTGAAACTCACTTTAGACACTGCCCCTGACCCACCTTGCCATGTCTTGATTCGAACACCATTTGCCGAGTGCTTCATCACTGAATCACTTACTGTGATGTTTGATACGCAGGCTCGGGAATTGCGACTCCCGAGGCTGCCAATGCTGCATATATATATATATATATATATATATATATATATATATATATATATATATATATATATATATGTTATACATATGAAATAGTAAAGATATATGACGAAACAGAAATAATTTTACCTTATGCCATGGCTAGGACCACATGTTATGTTCCTTATATCTACATCATAACAACCAGCTCCAATAGATACACAATCATCACCTACATGAATGAAATGTTAATGGTCACTTGAGAGAATATTGATTAAGGATCAATAAATGATTCAAATATGAACAAATTTTAAAGTTCGATAAATTACTCGAACCACCTCAAACTGCAATTTTCTATTGATACTCGGATCGTAATTTATTATATATTCGATAAATTTTGTGAACCAAATCTGAACAACTCAATATATACCCACCTCGACTTGGTTAATATTGATAGAAAAAACAAAATGGAATTTTTTGAGAGCACAAGGAAATTACCATTCGAAACGATAGAGTTGTATATCTTCACATTGTTCGTGTTCTCTATGTGAATTCCATCGGTGTTAGGACTTTGAGCAGGCGATTTAATGTAAAGGGAATCTACATGAACATCTTGGCACTTGTCGAACCTGAAATGGAATTGGGGACTGTTCTTGATTTTAAGTCCTTTAACTGTCAAATTGGAGCTCAGAAAGAACCTCAAAGCCTACAAGGATGAAGGATTTCAAAGAAACACTAAAAAGTTAGATATTAGAATAGTAAATATTTTAAGTAGAAAATTGTAAGCACTTACAACAGGGCTATCACAAGGGCCAGGCCGAGTTGTTCCATTTACTCCCTGTGAATTGACATAAAAAACATGAGAGGCAAGTAAAAAAACATATATGGAGGGATGTAAGAAAAGAGTTTAAGTTTCACACACTACTGTCACTGTATATACGAGTGGTATTAGGATTATCACACGTCTCTAATGAAGTACTTAATTATATTGGACAAAATAAGTAAAAGTGTCGTGTTTCTACAGCTGCTGCTCGTGTATAAGCTGTTAGTATATCAAATTTAAACTCATAAGAAAAAGGGAAAAAAGAGAAACGTCATACTTTGTGAGGTTTGCAAGGAAGATCCCACCATTTCTCTCCTCTTCCATCTATTACTCCACCACCTTGCACTGACATTCCATTGATTCTATAGAAAACCAGCCATTGTCTTCTGCTATTATTTTTCGGCCAAGAATCAGGTCCATCCGGTGGAATCACAGTTCCCTCAATCTTATAATCAAGCAAAAAACTACTCAAAATCAAAACCCATATCTTCATTTTCAAAAATTTAAACTCAAGAGAGCTCGAAAAAGGGAATGTCTGAATTACCTGGAATATAAGGCCACTTTTACAAGGCCCTGTGAAAATTGTAGACTGTATCATGAATGTGTAATGACTAGGAACAAATACAGTTGCTGATTCATTTTGGCAAGCAGCATCCCAAGCCATCTTGAATGCTTGTGTATCGTCCGTGACACCGTCCCCAACAGCTCCAAAAGATAGTACACTAAAAATGGCAGCAGAAGTGGAATCAAGAAAAGCAGCCGTGGGTGCAGGAGAAGGTGGTAATGAGATTTGGCCCATGGGTGCAGGAGAAGGTGCTATGGAGACTTGGGACAATTTTCGAAAATGTGGCACTTGTAAAAAGTCAAGAAGCCTGCACTGAACTGTGGTTTTGGAAAAGAACAAGGAGAAAATGATGAATACCATGATAAAAACCCGAAAGAATTCCATGGTTGTAAATGATTATAGTTTTTCTGGTAGATGATCAAATGGGCATTATAGCAAAGAACGTGCCAAAAAAAGATCTAAATCAAACTACTTGTGAAGATAAAGCAACTATCCTATTCCTAGGGGATGGTAGGGATCATCAAATAAAAGTTAAAAAAACAAAAAACAAAACCAAACTTGGACTTAAATTCAGAGGTTTTGTCACTACTATTGGCTAGAAATCTTTAGAGTGTATAGAGTGAAGGCGCCCACGATCCGGGAAGTTGAAAAAACCCAAGACTTTAAGCTGCGGTTGTGACCACTTCTGGAGCACTAAAACAAGTTGCTAAGAGTTCACAAATAGGAGAGTTCAGAGCTGGGAGTTCAAAAGTTAGGATCAATTGAGTGTTTGAGGTCACTTATATACAAGGAATAAAATCTTAGTGGAAGATACTTTTGAGGGTCGGCCTGCATTTTCCATTATTATATGGGATGGGATGGGATGAAAACCGACCAATGCCATTAAGAGAATGGCTTTTCTGTTAAGGGGTTTTAGAGTCTGCTTATGAATATCCAGAACAATTAGAAAAAAGGTGTGGGGACTAAAAAGTCTGATGAGTAATAGTAGTAGTAGACTAGTAGCAGTAAACAAGCAAGAGGGGGAAATCAAATTTTTTATTTTTAATGTTTGGCTTTGATTAGTTTGAAAAAAATGGAACAATTTCAGTTAAGTTTCATTTGTTTTTGTTATATTTTGATTGGCTTTTAGTAATTTTGGTTAAGTTTCTGATTGTGCCAACTTGTAAGTAGTTGTATGCAATTGAAAATATTTAGAGACTGTATTTCTTAGAAAGAATTGAACTAAACTAAACTGATGTTTGAAATTTTTTAACTAAAATGTATGTATGGAAAAGTTAGAGATGAAGAAGAAAATGCAGGATCAATAAGCATTTTGGAATATTTAGCCCAAAAAAAATGCATTTTGGAATGGTAACAATATCCAACCAGAATAATAAAATTAACATGTGAAAATATCAGTTTCCTTAAAAAAAAGGAAATGACATTTCCACATGAGTGAAAATAGTGAGTGAGTTACACCTTCATGTGAGAGACTCGTGTGGAAATATCAGTTTCCTAAAATTAAACATGTTCTTTCAGTTAGTTGACAAATGAGAATTGCTGCTGAAGTAGTACTAGTCATGGAATTTGTTATGGTACAAGTGCAATAGCAAGTAGGTTTAGTACTAGAGTCTATAATTTTATTAGTACTTTTTGTTTGTGAACTTGAACTGATATTTTGAAGTTCTATGTTATTTTTGAGCAAAGAATAAGAAGAAATAGTAACTGGCAGTGAAATTTGGTTAAAAGTAAAAAAAGAGATAATAAACATAAGTTTCATTTTCAATTAATTAAATGATATGCATAGTAGGAGAAACAAATGGTAAACTATAAATATCAACTTTGTGGGCTTTTATTATCTGTAAGTCAGTCTGTCTAGCCATATGAAACATATATTATTATGGTTTATTTAGGGCAATCAACAGGTATGTTAGAATTGAGTTTCCAATACCTAACTTTGGACAAAACAAATCAATGGGGATTTGAAAACTCACAATATATATCCAAATAACATAGATTACATCAACAATACTCTTTTGGTTATTCAATCTTTCTTTGGCTTCTTTTTTCTGACTCTTGTCATGCCCCACTTAGTTTATTTGCCTCTGAAAAGGGTTTGGTTGGTGCTGATAAAGATTCTAATTCCTAGGTATTATTATAGAAGTCAATAGATATATATCTATATATATATATACATATACAGCTCCGGACTCCCGGCCTGATCAAAAAAGGATCCTAATTTTTATTTATTTATTTTTTTTTAAAACAACTAAATATGTATATATAATATTTTATGGAACTGAAATTTTTCTATAATACAGTGTTTTGGGGGTGATTTAGATATCTATACAAAAAAATGTATGTACAGTATGCACAGACTGTACATACCTATTTTGTTATACGTATCCAAATCACGTCCAAAACACTGTATTATAGAAAAATTTCAGTTCCATAAAATATTAAATATTTTTTTTAGTTATTTTAAAAAAAAGTAAAAAAAAAAGGTCCGGTATATATATATATATATATATATATAGAGAGAGAGAGAGAGAGAGAGAATGGACATATATACATAGGATAATGTTTTTAGATGATAAACCACTGACACCACCTACTGCATTGCAGTCCAAAGAAAGTGGGGGTGGCAAGAAATACTAGTAGAATTCAATTTGCCTCTTCTTTTGTCCGGAGACTTCCAATTATAGGCCCACCATTTGGTTACGAATAAGGGTTTAAAAGAATCGAGTGGAGCCGAGTATTGAGTTGTTTAAATTTAATTCACAAAATTTATCGAGTATAAAATAAGGTTTGATCGAGGACGGTCTCGAATTGAGTCCGAACAATTCGAATGAATATGATCCGAATATCAATAGAAAATTATAATTTGAGGAGGTTCGAACTTTAAAATTTGTTCATATTTAAATCATTTATATTTCGAGTTGAGCACACATCGAACTTTTAATCACGAAACGAGCCCAAACTATTTGCTCATTTTACGATCGTAGTTATGGATTTTGAAGATTTGTTTTCACTTGCAGTGAAAGGGAAATACAACTTCAAAGTGCCATTGGAGTGTAAAGGAGTTTTGGATTCCATTATTTTCCCCTTTTTATTATGCTTGATATTTGTTTTGGAGTAATAATAAAACCTTAAATAATCACTAGCAGCTCCTTAGAATATGGCAAGGGCTTTCTATTTCATTGTATTGAAAGGCCTGATGAATTGGATTTTTTTTAATTGATCCAGGTTATTTCGGGACAAACAGTTTCTTTATAATAATAAAAATTGATTTTTTTTTTAAAAAAGACGAGCTTTAAGAGAATAAACCGAAATTCATATAGCAGTATGACCGAGACTTTTATGAGATCGAGGGTTCAATGCTTGGCGTTTGAATGACAAAATTTTATTATTTTATTCAAAAAAAAATTCAATGTTGTTGTAAATTTATTTAATATTACTTAATATAATAGTTAATATTTTTTTTAATTTTTTACTTTTTTTACTTTATTCAGCTGCTCATTCAACCAAAAAAATCTAACTTAGCCGATCAGCTCAATCATCTGACCGATTCACGATTTTTTTTCAAAACAAACGCACTTAATAGCTGCATTCAACCATTCAGATGTATTCAATCTTAAACAAATAGTCCCCTAAGGTAACTTTGGGCCTTTTATCATTTAAAAGCATCAAATCTAGTTTAAAAACATTAATATCTTCATCTCAAGATAATAACTATTCAACAATATATGCTCATGGTTTTACAACATCTTGCGAGAGGAAAAATATTAAGCAAAAAGGAAAAGAAGAGGGAAAAACTTGGTTTCCTATTGAACACTTGCTGGTTTGTCATATACTTCTTTCTGAATCACAACCCTAAAAAGGGACATTGCTTTCTAGCATGCTCCGGAATCAATTTCAACAAAGTCTCCACCGGCACCCCTTTCAATTCTGGGAGACAACGACAAGAAATAGTATCAACAAGTTTAAATAATTGTACGAGAGCCAAACCAAGATGGCATTGGCGACAAAGGAAGGGTTCCATGGACATCATACCGTGAGGCTTAAAGTTGAACAGTGGGGGAAGAAAACGTCCATTTGGCAGGCGCGTGTTTGAATCACGCAGCTCATCAAAAAATGAGTGACCTAATGCATCCAACTGCATGCATAGAATACACAATATACTTCAGTTCCAAGAAAATGAAATTGTTAACTGTCAATCATAACATACTGTATCTAATATCGCCCACACGCTATCCTTGATGAAACTTGGAAGTCTTGAACCTAGTGAAATTCTGTCGACTTCTCCATTTACTAATGGGGTCTTAGGCTGATGATTAATACTAAAACTTTTAGAATCATGAATCATTAGGTTCGAGGTTCGATTTCACCATATTTGTATTATTACTCATAAAGTGTTAGTTTACTGATGTCGTAATAAAAATTCTTGATTTTAATTCTAAAAATTATTTGGACTTGTATGGATATCCCTCCAAAATGACTTTTTATTGTATCCTTCCTTTCTCTACTGGACTCCTAGAAAACAACTAACTCGTTATTTCTGAAGAGTTTTGTCACTTTGCCCAAATCTTTTAAGAAAGATAGTGACAAAAGATAAAACAAGCTTTCACATAATCTAATATTAGTTAGTCATAATCTACAAACTATTTGCATATATAATTGGAGTTCCTACAGGATCTTCGAGCAAGCCTTCACGTCAAAATAATGCTTACAGCTATACCATCGATGGGATTTATTGAGATAATCTTGGCAATAATATGCTTTTGCTTTCTTTGTAATCTTTCCGTGAAAAGGGGGGGCAACCATGGAACTGGCCAATTTTAGGAATGTTGCCTATGTCCTTGTTCCATTTCTGTCGGATTCTTGAGAAACTCAACCAAGTTCTAGACCTGAATAATGGCACTTTTCTACTCAAAGGCCCATGGTTTTCGAGCACGGACATTTTACTTACGAGTGACCCAGCTAACGTTCATCACATAATGAGCACAAACTTCTTGAATTATCCCAAAGGATCCGAGTACAAGAGGATTTTTGATGTGTTTGGAGAAAGGTTATTCAATTCCGACCTTGATGAGTGGAAAAAGGACAGTAAATTGGCTCATGCTTTCTTCAACGACGAATGATTTCACAAGTTTAGCCCAAAGGTTACTCGAAACACTTTGGAGAAAGGTTTAATTCCGGTTCTTGAACATGTATCCGAGCAAGGCCTAATAGTTGACTTGCAAGATTTGTTTCTGAGGTTTATGTTTGATACAACTTGTATGGTGGTAACTGGCCATGATCCTGGATCACTCCGAACTGGGTTCCCTGAAGTTGCATTTTCGAGGTCCCTAGACGAAATTAGTCAAGCAATATATTTACGCCTTATTTTGCCAGAAAGGATTTGGAAACTACAAAGGTGGCCAAGGGTTGGCAAAGAAAAGAAATTGAGTAAAGCTCAGAAAACTTTAGATGAAATTGTGGAAAAGTATATTACAATAAAGCAACAACAATTAAGTTTCTCCGATGATGATGATCAAGAGAGTTTCGATACATTGAAATGCTTTTTGACAAAAGATGAGATCGGTGGATCGATAGCTCACCCCTACGGTACAATTAGAGACACCATTATAGGTCTCACGTATGCAGGGCGAGACACAACTAGTGCAGTTCTTGGTTTTTCTGGCTGATTTCGGGGAATCCTTTTGTCGAATCCAAAATTAGAGAAGAATTGGAAGTAAATTTATCAGTAAATGAAGAAGAAAAGTGTCGAGTAATGTTCAACAAAGAATTGTTAAATAAGCTGACTTATTTACATGGATCTCTATGTGAGACATTGAGGCTATATCCTCCAATTCCTTTTCAACGTCGAGCTGCTGTTCAAGGAGACATTCTTCCAAGTGGCCACAATGTTGGTCCCAATATGAATATCGTGATTTGTTCGTATGCTGGGAAGGATGAAGTCCATATGGGGAGAAGATTGCCTCAAGTTCAAGCCAGAGCGATGGATAACTGAAAGGGGAGTGATAAAAGTTGAGCCATCAAACAAATTCCAGGTATTTAGTCCAGGGCCTAGGATTTGTCCAGGAAGAGAGTTGGCTTTTACTAGAATGAAAGCTGTAGCAGCTACAATTATCCACAACTACCATGTTCAGGTAGTGAAATCTGAACCTGCGACTCCTGTTACTTCAATAATTCTTCACATGAAAGATGGGTTAAAGGTTAGGGTCACTAAGAGATAGCTTAAGGCTTGAGGAAGCATTATTTACTTCATTAGGATGCAGGTGTTGCTTCCATTTTCTTTTACATACATAAATAAGGGCTACCGTGTCTTCTAGATAGCTTGATGTATGTCCTTTCGATTCTCTGTTGCTTGGTGGAAATTAAGGGGCTCTGTTTTTAGTACGTGCAAGTTAATTTTATTTTATTTTGATAGGAAAAATTGGCCCCAAGTATGGGGATTGAACAACACATTCCTTACAGAAGGTATAAACAACTGGTTATAAACCATTTTTTGATGTTCAACACTATTAACTCCATTATTGACATTCCCGAGACCAGCAGATCACATACACTATAATGTAACCAATTCTGAGGAAAGGCACACGGAAGAAAGAGAACAAAGTTAAGAAAAAGAAATGGGGGAAAAGTACAAGAGATTTTTTATTTACTCACAGCTGTGCACCGTAAATTAGGAGAATATTGCAGTAACCTTGAAACAAGATCAACAGCTTCTGGAGGCATGCGTTTGTGGAAAATCTGATGAAGAAGAAAATGTATAGTACATTAGCTACTAAAGCAGTTATGCACTTTTTCCAAAAGAAAAGTATTTAAATCTTTTAGTTTACAATACCTTGTGCCATGGATGAGCTTTAATTTGAGGGAATTTGAACTCTGTATAGTTAGGGTTCATGCATTTTATTTCCTCCCTTGTTGGAGTACCCAAGACCTATTAAAAAAAATCAAATACGACGTGCTAAAGCAAGGATCAAAGCTTTCCTGCTAATAGGATGGATTTTTTATTTATAAAAAAACGGTCATCATGCCTAACATTACCACAGTTTGTTGCAGCCCAAACAGATAACACCATTTTCTAAATTACGTTCACAGATTACTAACAAAAACTTATTTCACAAACTTCAGGTTAATCACATAACACAAAACCAACATAAGCCAAAATCAAAAATATGTTGACAGCACTTTATATACTAATAATCACATCCTTTACATACATATCAACCATCAAGCTGATGGAAAATACCAACAGCAGCCCACAAGTGCCAGAAAGAGCACAAGGAAACTACTGCCTCTATCCAAAAGAAATTAATTAAAAAAAGAAGAAGTTATGGGTTCCTGCAAGACAGAATGAACAAGCTGAGAGTGAGAGACAGCAATTACCTTGATAATCTCAACAAGCTGATCAACTCCACTGTCACCAGGAAACAAAGGCTGGAAAATGGAAACAGAAAAAGTAGTAAAATTCATATAGTTCATATATTCAGAAGAAAAATTGACTTCGTATGCAGAAGCTAGATATGTCTACCAATGCAAGAAGTAGCTCAGCAAGAACACAGCCAGCAGACCAGATGTCAATAGCCATAGTATACTCAGTTGCTCCAAATATAAGCTCCGGAGCTCTATAATACCTAGAACAGATGTAAGAAATATTGGGTTCCCCTTTTACCTGCCAGAAAGTGACAAAAATCAAATAATTCTAGTATTACAAACAAAACATATAAAAGTAAAATCAGCAGCAAGGAGAGAGCAAAAGCAGTAACTTACCAAAACTTTGGCACTCCCAAAGTCGCATAGTTTGAGCTGGTGTGTATGAGGATTCAGCTGCCAAAACAATAACATACATGGACATTATTCATTGTAAATCAACTGCATTATAACGTCCAAATCAGTTCTCAACATAAACTAAGAACATTGATAAGTTGGCATATACTATGAGTATATGTTAATAGCAGCAATAATTACCGAACAGCACCAATCCTACTTGTCAATTATTAAAGATCTTTCTTTATAATATAAAAAAATCACCACATATTTCAGGTGCAGTATCACTGTGAAAGTGCAATTATCAAATTCATTTGGATACGGAAACCCACATTCTACATAAAATAAAACTAGAATGTGGCGACAATGGTATTTATCAGTGTTCTAAAAGGCAATTGCCTAGGCCCTCTGCCGACTCGCCTAGGCCAAAAAATCCTTCAAGGAAATTAGGCGGGACCTAGGCGGGGCCTAGGCAGAGATTTTTACTATCGTTTCAATATCAAACTACCACAGATGAATTCCTAGCTAATATTAAGGTTATATTTGAGAACATAAAATTACCCTTAAAAGTCGCCGTTTTATAAATGTATCTCTTATTTTGAACGGAGGGAGTATAATTTATCATAAAGAGAAATAGAGGACAAGGAATCTTCAAAAATTACATGACGCTTAGAGATCACATAATTGGAACATGAAAAAGTAGTGCTATTTGAAAGGAGAGCTCACTCTCATTGCTAAATAAATATTGAAATTTTCATATTGAAACATGCCACAGTTGCTACTCAAATTAGTCAAAATCATTTACCCACACGTCTAACAAGTACATTGAACTCTTCACATACTATTGAGCTTTTTTTTCTTATTATTTTTTGATATCCATTTTCCCCTTAAAAGACTTGACTCATTTTTAAACTACTGAAATTGTTTTCCACTAAGAGAGGAAATGAATTGAAAAGAAGAAATTGATTACTCAATTTGACGTTCTAAAGTAGGTTTCTATGTTAGGCACATGCATTTCAATTTTCAACCATACGATGGCATTAGAATGGCTCTACTAGTAACCTAGGTTTGAGGCAGTTACTCCAGTCTCCACATACACAGAAGGTACAACAATTCTTACCTAATAATTTCAAATTCAAATTTCTTCCAATTTATGTTCACAATTCATTAGCTTTATGAACATATAACATGTGCATACTTAGGAACCAGCCCAAACTGATTCTGAAAAACTGATTGCAATAAGCCTAATTATTTGATCAACTTCAAGCAACCGTCCAACACACGTTGGTCAAGAGAGTAAAGCACAATACTCCGTACGTTCCAAATTATGAAATCATTAATGACTTTTGAAAGTCAATCTGAGATGATTTCAAATTCAAAATTGATATTGATTCATCCAAAATTACGAACAATATATCTTATAATTAGTAGAATTTTTTAGATAATATACAATTTTCATCGTTGACTAAAATTATAAAAATCTAACTTAATTTTGAATTTGATAATGTTTCAAATTAACTTCAAAAAGTCAATAATGATCTTATATTTTGGAGCAGAGGGAGCATGTATAACATAAACATACCAAAAGATTTTGAGGCTTGATATCTCGATGGCACACTCCAATACTGCGATGAATGTAAGACAAGGCCCTGAAAATCTGTCATATAGCAGCATGTTAGACTTGCACATCGATAATTTACAAAATAGAACTTTATTCCCAAGAAAGGAAAAACGTGTAAGATAAGTTCAATTAGTTACAAAACCATGGATCATAATCCCAGAGTATTATTATCATCATCATTATTATTTTAATAAGTAATAATGTATTATTCAGAAAGGTATCAAAAAAAGATGTTGCAGTGCTGCCCAAGTGTTTACAGAGTATACAAAAAGGAGGATAATAAAAAGACCCGCAACGGAGCCTAAACACCAAAAGAAAACACAAATCGAACACCAAGGCCAAACTCTAATAAAAATATCAATAAAAGGCACAACCGAGCAAAGGTACACTTCATTTTGCCAAAAAATAACAAGCTCTAAAATAAAACAAAAAATGAATAAGAACAATGGGTCTGCTAGGACAGTTGCTAGGTTAGGGAAAGAAGATAGAAGTATTTAGAGTAGTTTCATGTCTGAAAAGAGGTAGAAGATGACAAAAAAGAGATAATAGGGAGAGATTAAAGGTACCACAAAATGTGAGCAAACAACCTGATTTCAATTCATAACATTCATGCTTACATTCTCTTGCATCTTCACATTTATAGGGCTATAGAAGTAAAGACTATACTACCGGTCTACCCTCACAAACTAATTCATGCAGCCGCATGGAATGAGCTGCTCTCTAGAAACTACTACCACTACAACTAAATATTAGTCACTACTATGCCACTGCCACTCAGAAATGCTACTTGACAGGGCCATTCCTTTCCTTAAAAAATATATATAGTACCTCTACACTCCAAATAACCCATCAAATGCAATGCGGCACCTTATTCCACATAGCTCTCCTTCTCTAAGGAACTGGAAATACCCTTCCAGGCTTCTACAAAGAAGCAAAAATAAATTCTGGCATCACAGAACATATAGTCCAATCACTTAATAATACTTGCAAACAAATAATACCTTAGTGAAAACAATAAATCTGACGATAATATCTTGTGCCAACATCAACATCTAGAATCAAGGATGAAACTACAAATTTTACTCAACCAAATAGTAGAACGAGGAAAGATAAGCAATAGAAAGAGAGAAGAAAGATAAGCAATAAAATGAGGCCCAATATGCCAGTATATCTAACTGAGCCTATAATTTATGATATGTAGACTTCTCCCCTATGCCAAAGCTAAGTGCTATTTTCTCCTCTTTCACCTTTTCTTATGGAAAAAGGAGGGTTATGGGTATGGTGTCGTCTATGTAATTATCCCAAGCACTTCGCTCCATCAGCCAAGAGTAAGTCGGCACCTAAGATTGGTTAGCCAAATATTTTGACCTCTAAGTCGATTGAACAACTAGCATAAGAGGATATAGATTGATAAATTATAAGTGAGTAATTCTAGCAATTGATATGAGGCTGCACTTTCTGTGAACAATAAGGAGCTAAATTAACATCTACTTGCACATCTCAAGACACAAAAATAAGTCCGATAGAGAAAACATTATTACATTTAATTAAACATTCCTACATAATACAGATTAAAACTCAATGAATAACACCATACCTGATATGTATACAGCTTCACATAAATAAGTGGCATGCTTTGGTTTAACTTATAGTAGTGTTTGATTACTCGATGAACTGTTTCAGGAACAAACTCGAGAACAAGATTAAGATAGCGTTCATCCTTTTCTGTTGTAGAAAAGAAGGAATGCTTCAAAGAAACAATATTTGGGTGATCAAGCAGACGCATGGTTTGCAACTCTCGATTTTTGTATCTCTTGTCTTGAAGAACCTTCTTGATAGCCATCGATTCACCCGTCTCTAAGCATTTAGCCTGAGCAAACACAGAAAATCAGCATGAAACATCAAGGACATTAAAATATTGACCCCCCGTCATTTAAATTGCTAAAAACAACATGAAATATTACCTGGAAAACAACTCCAAATGATCCATGTCCTACAACACGCTCAGCCATGTAACTGATAGTCTGTTATTAATGGATAAATTTCAATAAGGAAAAAAAACAAATAAAAAACAACCAAATGAAATTATGAAAGAAATATAACTTCAAAGACAACCTAAATATAAGGTAGACCTCTGTTACATGAACACGAGGATGTCTATCCGACTCTATCAGGCCCAAGTGACGTCTAGGTGATGAACCCATACTGTGACTTTGAACTGTCCAATCAAATATGAAAAATTGGTAGCATTCGCATAGTATTATACAAATTACATTTGTTTTGACTTTATGTAATTATAAAACTTATAACTGACAATATAAACATACATATATACATATATTTTTTTATCTCATTCAGAGTTTAGATGCTGTGGATTTAATGAAGAATGTTTTTATAAAATTAGGTTAGTTCAAAGTGAAAAAGAACATTCATCTGTGTACAACACTTGGTTTCGGGCACATCACAATCTCACAACACTCATGTTCATCAACCCCAAGTCCAGGAGTCATATGGGCAATAGTGCCACTGCACCATAAATGGTAAAACAACATATATATGTAATGTAACCAGTAGATTGAATAATGATAAGGCTAAACTCGGTCATTTTTTACGCCTAACAAGCTTATCTATCAAAATACATGCCCAGAAGGTTAACAAAACTCATAACATTAGGGCAACAAATTTTTTATTGTTGAATAATGTTGCAATATTTAATCCATTCAGTTAAGCCTTTTCCAATCCTAAAACAGGAATAAGAGAACTTGAACATCAAATGAACAGCTCAAGAAATACAAAATACACACCTTCTGGAAGCTTTCTCAAAGTGATTTCACGGAATACAGGAGCAACCCCCACCCCGTGGCAACCTCTTGTTCTTAAACTAACAAAAAATAGCGGGCCTAAAATGACTATAAAGCATATTCAACTGCAAGCATGAGATATTGTGGTCTCTACTTAGTTCTTTCCCATGTTTCAATAACGTCACATCAAAAGCTTTTTGATAGGTTTTTAAAAAGGTACCCATTTTCAGAATATATAAAATTAAGAATGGGAAAGTATAATAAGTAACAATATATGAAACCAGAATGAAGATAATCAAACTGCTGTAGAGCAGTCAGCAAATATATAAACCTAAATAGAGACAAATTTTAGATACTCAAACAGCAACGTAATATACACTGCACTAGATCTTAAAATTAGTCAAAAAGAAAAAGAAGTGAATACCTGTTTTGGCTGGCCATTTTGACCACCAATAGTTGTAACTATTATATGACCCATCTCTGTCCCATTGCCATCAACAACAGTTGCTTCCATTTCCTATAAAATCAAAACACCTTATATTTAATAGCAACTAACTAATTAAAAAAAATCTATGAAAAATTAAAAAAAGCAGCCTTAAACTTTTTCTGCACATACTTTATTGTCCTTGATTTTCATGTCATTCATCTCCTCAAGCAATCTATCAACCCCAACATTTTGTTCACTGGATTCTCTTAAACCAGAGGTAGGTGCTGCACCCACTGAAGCCATTTGCTAAGATAAAAATATCCTCCTTGCTATATTAGCCCAACAAGTAACTCATTTACCTGCTAATTGAACAACATGAAACTGATGGACTCACTACACAAAAACCAGATTAATATGCCAAATTTTCTTTCTTTCTTCTCTTAGGTCAACAAAAAAACTAATTTGAACACATAAAAAGTCGAAACTTGAGAGAGTAGCAATCCAGACCATAAATATACTAGCCAGTCAAAATGCACTGAAACATAAATCAGAATAATTACAATGACACACATAAGATAAAATATGAGGTAGGTGCACACCCACTGAAGCCCATTTGCTAAGGAAAAGTATCCTGCTTATTCACATAACCCAATAAATAAATAAAACCATTATAGTATTTAAGTGACTTCCATTTACACCCAAAAGAAATGATAGGTAAGTTGATTTCAAATTACAAGAAAAATCAAGTCTTTTTCTACCTTGAGGATGGTTTAAGGGAAAACAACAACAAAAATAATAAGTTATAAAATTACACCCAAAAAATTCAAAAAAAGAAAAAGAAAAAAGAAGAAGGTTATATACTGCTGCCTACAAAAGAGGAATTTGTATAAAATTGCAATTAATTCTTAAAATCGTAAGTGTGGACATCCTCAATGAATTTGAATTTTTAAAATATACAGTAGTTCTATTATGCCAGGGGTAGACATGGCAATACAGTAGTTCTATTATGCTAGGGGTAGACATGTCAATGGGACGAGTATTATACGGGGTGACCCCTCCCACCCCGTCCCCAAAACGCTCTACTACAACCCCTGTAGGATTTCCACTTTTTCCCCAAAACCCGTCTCATTAGATTTGAGGTCGGCCAGGGACCTGTCGGGAATGAGCACAATCAATCTAGCTGTCAGAAAAGCTGACCACAGGCATGGTTAAGGGTAACAACAATTAAGGAGCCTTGATAATTGCTTTCTACATCACTTTATATGGTATTCAACTTCAGTAAATATTACTTTTCTATTACTTCGAGTTCTTTCTGAGAACCTAGTTATAAATTATAACTTAACATGGCAGTTTAACATCCATTATATGATGTATCACTGGTGCTATAATTTTTAATCCCAATTATACACATCCTTTCTATCAACTGAACGTTCTATAGTTAAGTCTATGCTAAAAGGCCTCTCCACGTGAGCACCCTATCCAACGTCGAACTTTGATGATGGAAATGAGAGGTTAACTCCTATAAACATTTGCTATTAATCCCTCCATCCTAAATTTACCGTCCAAAATTGAAACAACGGAAGACTATTAGAAGAATAGAAACGATCACAAGAATTGAATATACGAAACTTTACAATCACACGAATTCACAAAGTAGTATAAAAACTGACTAAGCAACCACAATGTATTGATAAAATCTGAATCAGTAAGAGTTTGTTTCATAATAGAGACTATTTAAAATCCAATAAACTTAAAAATTAAGCACAAAATGTAAACGAACCCAAAAATAATTAAACCTACTAGGATAACCTAAATAATAAATTGAAAGATAATAATTGTTTAAAATTTCCATACATCCCAAAATATAACTCAATCTTCAGTGATAATCTACCCCGTGTCATTCCCTTTTCTTGGAGAAAATTCAACCAAGAATTTTAAAATTTACAAGTATCAAGCACCGAGAGTTAGAAATTTGCAATCTCCTTTGGACAAATTTTGCACGACGTTGTTGCTCCAAGAAAATATTTGGAAATAATTCTGTTATAATCAATGCCTTCATATTAACCTACACTTCCAACAAATGATTAGGAATGATGAAATCAAAATTTTCCAAGTTGGTGAACATATGACATGATCGATCTCAATTTCTATAGCATTTGCATCCTTATGTCATGTTGACTCCAAATCATGATCCTCCTCAACTACTAAGTTTGGTACGTCTTTAACTATAACCCCTTCTTCAACCTCCTCCTTCGTGTCTTTCACACACTATTAGAAAGGACAGATCACATGATTGAGAAGTAGAATTGATGACACTACAAGTTCTTTGAAGATTTTTCGTGCAGGCTAAGAATTTTTTGTAATACCTACTAACTTCAACAATTAGAAGATTAATATCCTTTTGGCGCTCTTCTTTTCTCAACTTCATATCGATATTTCAACTTGTCAAGTCTATAATATGTTTCCTCCAATTCCTCTAAAAGATCATCATATTCAGGTAACAAATTTTTACGATGACACGCATGAATTTCATAGTCTTCGCATGTGTAGCATAAAACATTTTAAATATCGAGACAAAACAAAATTCCCCTTTCCTTCTCTTTTTTTTCTTCAGGAATTAATGTGAAACCACTAAGACACAATGGCTGGATAGTAAAAAACGAGAACTTGTTGGACTAAACACAGACTTGTGATTACCTTGAAGTACAAAAGTGACTTTATGCCAAAAAATGATATTTTATCGATGCAAAACTAGAACAAACTCATCAAAGATCTGCGACAATGAATTTCTATGGTGTTTAACGCCGTTGATGGAGAATGAAGTGCTACAACAAGATGATTCCAACCGAATATTGAAATTTCTTTCACTATAGTAACATTTTTTTTATTATTAAAACAGAAAATTATTAGATAAATTCGACTAGTTTTAGCTAGTCCCTGCGATGAACGAACGGTTGCTTGTAATCCCCAGCTAAGCAGCTTTGATCGACATCATTCCCCGTTCCATTGACATAAGAGTGGGTTGTCTCTTGCTTGATTAGTAGAATTGTCCTCGTCGTGGACTAATTCTCAGGCTCTAATACCAACTGACACAATGGAAGACTAATAGAAGAATAGAAACAATCACATGAATTGATTCTATGAAACTTTACAATCACACTAATTATCAAAGTAGGATAAAGTTGACCAAGCAGCCACAATGTATTGATAAAATATGAATAAATAAGTTTTTTTTTCTTCATATAATAACTCTCATAGACTATTTATATTACCTAAGACCTACAAATAAATAAAATTAAAAATTAAGCCTAAAACATAAACGGACCCAAAAGTAATTAAGCCTACTAGGATAACCTAAATAATAAATAAAATTAAAATAATTGTTTAAAATTTCCAAACATCCCATAATATAACTGATAATCTTCCCCGAGTGAAAAATGATAGACACGCCACTTGAGAAAATTCCATTTCATCATCTTCATATCAATATATCAGGCTTACAAGGTAAACCAATAGTAACCTCCCCACCCCCACCCCCACCCCCACCCTCACCCTCACCCAAAAAAAATCTGAATTTTGTACTAATGTAGCTCATGATGGCAATAAAGCAGTTTGCAAATTTCAAGCATTTTGGGATTTTTCCAAAATGGAAAGGTGGACAAATAATATGGGATAGACCATAGAGGGAAATACTAATGATTAATAACTAGAGCCAACAGTCAAATTGCTTGAACTGAAACCACATAGACAAATAATCGTACCCTGTGAGTAACACTAGGGTTTCAACAAATTTGGGATATCAAATAGTGTTGTTATTACATTGGTTGACTATATAAATTGTGAATGGTCATTTAATAAATTTTATTAAAATATTCATGAAATTCATTTAAGCCGTAAGATTACTCTATACCCCATAGAAACCTTTTCTTGAAAATATACATTCTTTTTAAAACACAAGAATTGTCTGCTTAAACTGAACCTAATCAATACCATACACAGTCCTGATGACCAGACCAATTATGTTTCACAGCCTCAACTTGACTGTTGCGACAACCAATAACCAGTAATTACTAATTAGCAACCTTACGGACTATATTTTATATAGATATATAAGTTCCTCTGTTTATACGAAGTGCAGTACTAATGTCCACTGATGCAGCTACTATGCACAATAGTTTTCATATAAAATGCTCTTGCTCGAGGTACTTCATCATTATTTACTGATTTGCAATAAGTGAGTATGAAGACTGAACCAACTTGGGAAAATCTAAGGAGACAAAACAAACTGTGTAAGAAGTTTAGTGAATTTAATTTGAAAAAAAGTAAGCCAGTGTTAGATTGGACTAGGAGGTTAAGGGAGAAGAATTATAATCAATATGTCACTTATAGATCTTATAGATGAATAATGTATATCAAACCCAATTATTTACTAGTCCGAACTGTGTTCATCCTCTCTGTTTATGGTGCTTGAAAACAGAACCCAAAATCCCGACAAAACAAACAAAACCACCAAATTCTCACCATTTATAAATAAATTCCCCGAATAGGCAAGCTTAACCGTTATCTATATTACAAATAAATAAATTTAAAAAAAACAACATAAAATCATAACATTTATAAAAGTATGGAAACACAATCCAACTACAAAGCCCTAAAATTTAATTAAGTACATACATCAATAGGGGAAAGTGGAAGATAAAACTGTACCGATTGAATTTGGGATCATGAGGAACGAAATTGTCATCCGAGTGAGTTGTGATAATTGATAGCGTAGATGACACCATGGACCCAAGACAGATTGATAAATACAGATGGACAGAGAAACTAAAATCCCAATTATTTTATTTTAATTTTATTTATATTTCTAATTTTACAGTTTTTATTTTTCACCTTTTCTTCGTATTTGTGTAATGTGGTGTGGTGCATAAAAATTAGCACTTGAAAACATGTCCATTAAATATAATACCGGTTGGCAGACGCAATGCGAAGTAAATAAAAGTTTTATGAAATTTAGAAGACTAAATAAAAAAATAATTAAAATTACAGAGGCAAAAGAATAAAAAAAAAGTCAGTAAGTATAAATTTTTGATATAATAAGTATCGGTCCGGATCTTAAGCTAATCTCTTATTCAACTCACCCGAACTCACCCCCTTAGCAACAGACCCGGCGACGATTCGATTATACAACCGGCGTCTATACTTTTAGCGACGTTATATGTTGTCCGTTGCTAAAAATATAGACGACGGTTGTATGACCGAACCGTCGCCGAGTCCGTCGTTAAATAGGGATGAACTCGGGTGAGTTGGATAAGGGGTGAGTTTAAGATCCGGACCGTAATAGTATTTCAACGCATATGATGTATTAAAATAATTTGTCAAGGTTATGGGGTCACGGAGACGTGGCCCGGAGTTGGTGGAAATTTGTCCGACTGGTATTGGAAAACTGCCGATTATCAAAAAAAAAATCTTAAAATTAAGAAATAATAACTTTTAAGCACCATAATAATCAGAATGGCCAATAGTCTTTATTGTATTTGTGCATATATCATGATATGTGTTCGAATAGGGACTGTCAATCTCTCTTACTATTATTCATATATCAGAACATTTTGAACATCACAATTGAAATACCAAATCTCAAATTTTACTGAACAAGCTTCTCAAAATTGAAATATCAAATAATCTAATCTAAAGTCTAAACTATGAACAGATAAATCTCAACCAAAAAACAAGTATAAATTTTACTCATCAAGCTTCTCAAATCCGTCCGATACCAGAATTTGCACAACCCAACCCATCTCTCTCTAAGTGCAGGAAAACGTAGAAATTCAAAATTCACCAAACAACCAGCATAGCAGCGCAGATTTATGGAAGAAAGAAGTTGATGATACTGAAGCGGATAGCTAAAAGGCAGGTCCAAATATGTGCATTAGCCTCCACTTTGTGCAGAGAATTGAGGTGCTCGGCCAAGTGGAATGACTAGATCCTTCATAACTTCATACTCTTCTGCACTTATTTGTGCACCATCCAACACCTATCCAGTCAGAAAACGTCAAATATGGTGTTAAATACTTGTGTAACAAAATCAATAGACCTTTACACAAATCAATTATTATTATTATTATTTTTTTGTAATTAATAGATAACAATAAATATTTGTAATCATCCATCTCAATATTTGGGCATCATCTCATAACATCTTTTAGTTTCAAGTTCTAAAACCAGCAATCTCTATTTATCATTTCTTGTCAACCCTTGTCGTAATTTTTTTCATATTTCTAGTCTCTTCTGCTGACCAACTTCTTTTCAGAGATGTCAAATGGCTACGAAACATTTTTAACTACCAAACAATGGAAGTTTATAAGCTGGGAAAGTTTCATAAGCCCTAATATGGAGGACATATCTATCAATATATGACTCTCTCTTCCTTCCAACAAATGACTTTATAAATGAGCTTATGACTCCAGCCTAGATACAACAAAAATGTCCATAATCTTCCATTACCATTAAATTTACGTAAGATGTGTTCCCTATGTTCCAGTTAAAGAGCCCTTCTCCAAATATCCCACAAAAAATATATATCCTTTGAAAACTGAGGTTATATTTGTTTGCGATTATGTTGCATGAGATTGGAAAATCTAGTAATACCTTTACGCACTTTTTTATCCTTGAATTAGTCCTAAGATGACAATCTCCTGGAATATTTCTTTTGTTTCTAAAGTCATTTACGAGTGACTATATAAACCCAAGGGGATAGGTGGGATTAAATAGTATCCCCATTTGATGTGTCAAATGGTCTTAGAAGTGAAAATATAGTCCATAGATTGTCATGTACTAATTAATCCAAGGATAAAAAAGTGCTTAATGATTTTAAAGTAGTAAAACTAAGTATAAATAGTCAAAATCTCATGCTTCATTATTGCAACAAACATATCTTAAAAGGAATTGGCTTTCCCTGTGCAGTTGACTTTAAAATGGACACTTTGGTTTTGAGACCGAGGGAGTATATATACTACATGTTCTCAAAGATAAAATTATAAAATATCATTTCCTTTTATGTTGAATAGCTTCATTAAGCTTGTGATACTGCATAATGTCAACAGTTTCTGACCTGCTTCTACATATAAATACGTCATCCATCTGTGCGGGTGGCTGGGTTGGGAAAGTGTTTAGGAGTAGCCAGAAGTATAAATGCAAAGCAACTGTGTTGTTATTTATAGCAGCTAATTCCGGAGAGGTGTTGAAAGAAATTTCATATGAAACAAAGTAGAAAGTTAAGATTTTGAGTTTTCCCACATTGGATGTGCGTAAGTTGACATGATAACAATCCGTGACAGATGTGAAATCGCAATAAAGCATGAACATTATTAAGGATCTCACCTTGTGAAACAACCTTCTCCCACTTGTCATGTGTGGGGTGATTGAAGGGATCCGAGAAACAGAAAGAGCATCAATAAACAGAAGAACAATTACTTGCCACTGCTTTATTCTGAATGGAGGAAGTGGATCCATAAAGGACATTGTATCAAGCAAACTGGACTGTTAGCACAACAAATCACCAATTTAAAATGATTTCAATAATAGAATTCAAATAGAAATCACGCACTGAATTCAAAAACATAGAAAACGTTATAAACCATTAAAACTCATATAAATGACACGATTAAAATAATCGAAGCAGAAGTACAGTGTACAGATCGCCCAAGTCAAATTACTACCAAAAACCCAAGAGGTATTAGGAAACTCTTCCAACCATTTCTTTTCCTAATCCTAAATTTATAGCTTATCATACAACTATGTTGTCAAATTAAGTGAGCCAATGGGATGAGTGATGGTTAACCATGCTAAACTAAAGAAACATAAAACAACTGATTATAAAAACATACAAACTTGTTCAATCAGCGTGGAGTGCTTAAACAAGAAAAGTGTACTTGAACACATTGAAATATGCACAAGATATAACATTCGTATTTGGTATGAAAGACTTAAATAATACAGAAAAATGGGAGAGAAGATTAGCCTTCTGAACAAAGGAAATAGATACAGGCCTATGCACTATATAACTCTCAATGTTCAACACTCGACAATACACTTCAATATGATGCCTAAATTGCATTCATAATAAAGGGAAACATAACTACTCCCTCCATTCCAAAACTAGAGATACATCTCTTAAACGGCGACTTTTACAGATAAATTTATGTTTCTAAATGTACCCTTAGTATTAGCTAAAGTTTATTAGTGGTGGTGTGATGCTAGAAATAGCAGCAACAAGGTAATGACAAAATTAGAGATATCATGTCACTTTATAGTCTTAAAACAGAAATGCAACTCTTTTTTTGGAATAGACTGAAAAGAAAAACTTATCTCTAATTTTGGAACGGAGGGATTAAAACTTATGAGCAAGACAAATTGTAAAGTGAAGTGCGGAAACACACCCGGCAGATCCAGGGGTAGTTTTTTATGGAACCAAAGCACGTCGCATGCCAATTACAGAACCAAAAACCAGATATCTTATGTCTTATTAAAATTTGAAGCCTTTTGGCAAGTGTAAGAGTGTTCTTTTTCTTTGAGGGGGGCGGGAAAGAAGGCCTTCTGCAGTTTTTTAGCCCATGACATGGAGATGAGATTAACCAAATAAATAAATATAAGAAACAGAAGTGGTTTAACAATAATCGCCATTAAAGTGTGACAAGTTCAAAAGAGGTACCATTCCTTGCTCGAGAGTAGATATTGGCGTTGGCAGCCTAAGATCAGCTACAAGTCCTGGCAAAGCTCGAGCAAGACATCCAGCAAGAGTTTGCTTAATTTCAGAAGAGCGACCATCCATATGTAGAATTTTATGGGGGTACTCCCTTCCATTAACAGTTAGATATTCTTCATGGAAACTTTCATCCCGGCCATATATGTAAGCCAAAGAAGACGATGATATCCAGGCAAAGAGTGCCATGAACATTGTTGCAAATGGTGACAACTGATAAGACACAAAATGTGAAAGGTACTCCAACACAATTATTTTAGGGGAAATAAGTCAATAACTGAAGGTCGATATACTTACATTTAAACTAAATCCCTCTGGTGGATTGTCATACCAAGAATCCTCAGAGTCAAAAAAATCAGAATGTGAAATCCCCTGTTTACTTGGCCACTTTATAAGAGCTGGTTCTATGTCCACATCCATCTCCTCTTGAGGATCCGCTTCAACCACATTAGGAGGTTGCGGCAATAAAATGATTCCAGCTTCAGAAACTGTATATTACATGTAACGAGAAATAGAAGAGTGAACATTATAGATAAAAACCTGAATAGGATCTCAAAACTGAACCAAAGTTCCAAACACAAAATTTGTAATGATGAACAATACCGGCATCAGGGACATCACAAACTCCAGATGCAACAGCTTCTGCTGCTTGGCTCAGTGCTAGTGCACAAGCTTCTGCTGATGCAAATCGCGATGAATTATCATCTTCTTTCAAGTTTGAATGGCTGAACCCTTTGGCAGTATCTTCCAATTCACTAATTTCACAAAGACTTCTATTGCCTGCAGTCTTCGCATCAGCCCACGTAACAGAGCGAGTTACTTTCTTTGAACTTGACGATTTTAGAGAAGGTCTGAGCACACTGGTATTAGATTGAACTGCTTTTCCGGTATAGGATCCCTTTTCGGCTTCTGTAGCATCCACACTAGGGCAATTTTTGCGTCCGGAAAGGCCATTAGATACTTCTGATATGTGAAGCTTGTCATTCATGTCGATTACAATCTTTTCTTCATTTAGTTCTTCAGGTTTACTTTTAGAACTTCTTGGGGGATGATCATATGGTGTGTCCACTGCGGTGAGCTGATTATCCATTTCTTTAAAACTCACTTCTCTTTTTGATTCTTTAGCTTTTGAACTGGAGCCATTCTCCGTTAGAGGCGATGGTAGTTTTGAAATGCTATACTCATCTTGAGTAATTATAGTGCTCATGAAGTCAAACTCATTAAACATCGTGTCTTTTTCCTTGTCTGGCTTGATATAGCTCGGTCTAGACACTGCCATGAACAATATTATTTTAAGCTCAGTTAGCAGAAAAGTATAAATTTTAATGAAACCAATAGATACTTCATTCAAATTGAACAAGAGCAATATCAACAAGATTAAACTAATCTAATAAACTATATCGGCGCAAGTTAAGGAATGAGATAATTTATTTTAAAGACCTGTCTACCTTCTTTCCAATTTTTCGAATGTGAGGCTTTGGTATTATGATCTCTCCGCGGAACATAGCCTTCAATGGCATTCGATGGACCTATCCACTCCTCCATCGAAACTTCCCCGACATTAGTATCTTCTTTTTCCTGAATCTTCAACTCCGATAACCCTAAATCTCTGTTCCTCCCCAACTCATCCTCTTTAGGATTTACACTTATTTCTTCAAACAATCTCAGAACTTCATCAAGTTTTGATGGGTGAAGAACTGAACACCTTTCTTCCTGCAGACCCCCGGCAAATGCTCGACTATTAACAACACAACTGGTTGAACAGTACATGTATGTTTCATGAAGATCATAAACCTTATGCTCCTTCAACGAAATGCGGTATCGTCCCTTTCTTCCTGGTCGTTCAAAAGGCAAAGCATTGTTGCAAAGTGGGTAGCCACACATGTTTGCAATTGATCTCTCAGTAACAACATCTTGGTAGTCGCTATGAGACATTAAGGATCCGGCAGCAAATAGTTGACCTTCATCACGAATGCCATTGAAGAGACAAAGTTGCAGCTTATGGATGGCTTCTTTCACAGGGACTAGTCCGTCCTTGGCCATGTGAGAAGCTTTACTGACACAAAATATAAGATCTGCTGCAGAATTAGCATAAAATCTAGAATAATTTAAGTATTTTAGGTAAGTAATTAGATAAGATAAACAAACTAGAGTTCAAATAGTAGAAATCCCCAATCTCCAAAGGTAGGAGGAATTTATAGAGGTATCCAAGAGAGTTTCCACTGTCCTCTGATTCTTGCTTCTTATTTATAAATGTAAAATAATCTTATGATGATAAATATCTTATTGATACTATCCTGTATCCACTTTCAAAGCAATTCAAGAGGCACGAATTTCACGATGTGCCTTGCTGTAAAACAATATTGTTTTGCAATACTCATTGTTTTCCAACTATTTGTTTTCCTAGAAAAAAAAGAGTAGATTCTAACTAGTAGTAACAAGTTTGGAGAATCCATATTTAAAAATATATATATAACTTTCAAACTTGTGCCATTCACATGTTTTAAATTCTATGCCAAAAGTATGTCGTTCCTACATGAAGATAGTGTTCTTTAATACTGTTTTTCTTCCTACAAGAATTGCCTTGTAGATGCTAAAGAAGTAGTCCTACAAGAATTCCTACAATAATTCTATGCTACTATTTAGAAGTTATTTCCTTTGTACAAATGCACAATGATCATATTTCATATTTTTTAAAATCCATATCATTATTGTATCTTGCTTTTTGACTTATTACTTACAAGAGGATAAATTAGAGTATTACAATCTTTTAATTAAATGATTATAATAGAAACTAAACAAGAAAATGTTAAGCTTTTCACATTCTTTTAATCAAACTCAAACACATATTTTGATAACTAAATGTAGTTAACTTAATGCTAGATAATTTATAGCATATTCATAAAGAAACATACATAACAGACCATATAAGTTTTCAATCACTATAGTTCTTAACAAGAATAAGAATACAGCCATAACGCACTTGTATAACACTTATAATTCTTCACCTTATTGATAAATTGATGAGAAGGTTATAAAAATCACAGAAAAATTCCATGAGTATTATTATAAGTAGAAGGCTTTACTAACCCTTTAAACCCAAAGAAGAGTACTTATCATCAAGGTTTGGTTTTGGTTTTGGTATATACCAGATTATACTTTAAATGCTATGGAGCTGAGTTATGTGGCTATACAAATGAAGGTGGTTCCATTTCCAAGTCAATTTTTCCGATTCCTCTACCAATTCCTTGCAACGACTTGGTCAAAGCTATTATAGTTTTGTTCAATATTTTTCAAATTTGGTAATTTATCAATACACCACTAAGCTTAACGAGTATAAATTGCTCATAGGAATCACAATCCTTGCATCAATTACTAAATACAAACCGATAGACAAACATAAATTAGACAATTTTGCAACGTGCACTGCATATTAATATCCGCTGTTCACGTAATTACATATATCAAGAGGAAATCGAAATGAAAAAAAGTCGTGTTTCTCGTTAAAGGTAGGGTTTGAGAGTGAAAATGAAAGCTGTGAAAATACCTAAATTTGTGCAAAATTAATCTTCCGAGCGGATTATGGAGTTCCTCGAGTACACAAAAATTTCTCCACTTTCACTCTGAAATTCGAAGTGTATTAGAATGGAGTTCCTCCAAGAGGGAAGTGATAATCAATGGCATGATCGAGTTATTTGTAATTATTAATATAGGACTGGGCTGGCTGCGAAGCCAACATGCTCATACCGCTCGGCTTACTTATTCAACAGTTTCCTATCCCTGCTCAGAAGTGTTATTTTAGGTCATTTATTCAATTTTTCCGCTATGTTCCTTACATTATTTTTTAAATAATAAAATTTAATATTTAAAAATTCCAACTGTCAAAATATCAAATTAATAATAATCTTATAATTTATAAAAGAGAGTATAATTTATCAATTATATTCCACCGTAAATTAATTTTTATTTATTTTAAATTTTAAATAATTTATGGAGTGAATATTGAATGAATTGTAATTGTAAATGTACATAAGATCAATATTAATTTTTAAAAAGTTAATTTGTGATATTTTTAAATTTAATATGATTCATTTAAATTTTGAAAATAATAATTTTATAATTAATAGTACTTTTATAATATTTATAATTATATTGACAAAAATTAAATAAATTTGAATTGGCTTGGTCGAGACTAATATTGAGTTATTTAGATTTGATTGAGTATAAACTAAAATTTAATGAAGTTTTATTTAGCTATTGAGTCGAGTACGATCTCAAATCGAGTCTGAGCAATTTGAACTTTTTAAACGAATATGATCCGAGTATCAATATAAAATTATAATTTGAGAAGGTTCGAGTAATTTATCAAACTTTAAAATTTGCCCATATTTGAATCATTTATATTTCGAGTCGAGTTCGAATCAAACTTTTAGTCGAGAGAGTACGGATCGAACCCGAACTGTTTGCTCATTTTACTGCCTTAGTTACACAAGCTTGAAAATCTTATTCATTTTATAAATGATTTAGTTTGATTTGTTTAATTCACAAAAGTAATAATTTTTTTATTTTAAAATTAAAGATATTATTTGACTTTTAAGATCAAATGATAACACATTAAATTTTAAATTAATGTGAATTTGTTTAATTTTGATTGATACATTTATTATAATTGTATAGTATATAACAAAAATTATTAACCATAAAATTTATTTTATTTTAAAAATTTTACGAGTCATGCCAATATTTAAGTTTAATATTTCGACCTTAAAAATCAAATTATTATATCTTTAAATTTGGATCGAATGAAATATTTAATATCACGTAAATGAATTGTTCATTAAATTTTTATTTTTTTATTATATTCACTTTCTCTCACTACCATCTTAATTATTTATTTTCCATTTTCCCTTTCTTATGTAAAGTTAAGTTAGTTTGACTTAACTCAAGCTCGACTCTTTTTTATTTAATTAAATTTTAACTTTGTTCTCAAATGAAACTTGATTGGGTTCTCTAAATTCGACTTATTAAATAAATCAAATTCTATAACAAATTTCATGTTCACTTTAACTTAAAACTCCACACAATTTCAACATCACATGCCAAAGTTTCGATTTGACTTATTTACAAGCTCAAAATTAAAATATGCAAGTGAATTTTGGTATTTCATCTGACACAAAATTGATAAATCCTAAAAAAAATTAAACATGAGGGACTGATTATGTAAATATGTAAATCTTTCTCCTTCCATCCTAACCCTTTAAATATTGGATTGTAGGAACTTTCTTTTGTAAAAATGATTAAAGTATAATATTTGTTTGTTTGTTTTTTGAATATTTCTATGGTGCCAACTGCCAAGATTTTAAAAGTTAAGATTACACACTTTTAGTCATTAACATGCCACAATTTCTTTAAATTTTAGTTGATCAAAAAAGATATTACTAAAATATTTTTAACATAATAATATATTATTTCATATTTATGATGTCATTGCATTAATAAAAGTTTCACAACAAGTTGACCTGATCTTAACAGCACACATCTTAATACATTATAACGGCCCACATTTTTGTATTAAAAAGTATTCTGAATAGTTAATACAAAAATATGAGTAGTTAAAATACATTAAAATGCAATCAAATTAAGATGAGTATTACAAACTAGAAAACATAAAGAGACATGGAGTTCATAGTTAACCATCATACCACTAGAAAATTCAGAACCTACCTACTTAATGCCACTAAATTGCTCCTAGAATATCATAATGCAATTTTGTAAACTAAACTTGGGTTGAAGCTGTACTTGTGTCAGTGAAGCTGAAGCAGCGTACAAAAGGAAATCCAGCTGCCTTGGGCCGAGATAGAGCTCCCAAAATAGCCAGAACCTCTCCTTCGAAACTGCAGGCACAGACTACCTTCCATCCGGTACAATATTCAACAAACAAATCCAGCTTTTCTTCCACTATTCCTAATCTACTCATTAATCCTAGATTTGCAAGCATCTGGAACTGCCAGTAGACAAATAAAAGATATGATTAAAATCCTGTAGCATTCATCGAGATTGCAGAAAAATAAGCATTTATTCTTTAGATCTCAAGAACCAAAATAAATAAAGCATCTTATACAAATAGATATCAGATCATAAAGTACCATCAAATTGAAAAAGTATTAAAATGCATGTACTACCAATACTGCCAGTCAGTAGTTAAAATTTGGAAGGAAGTAGCAACGATCTTCCGCAAATAACTGGCACATGGAAATGTCTCCTTCAGCAAATTGTCCATGAAGTGGATACAAGATTTTAAAAATTGATTGCAGAGAGAATCTAAATGTTTCTCCCCAACCGGTAACCTGATGATGACTACGACCACCTCTTGCAGCACTGGTGCAGTTTAGTCTTGCCTTCACACGCATGCAGGGGTGCATAATTAAAAGTACGGAAATGTAAGTTTTGTTAATAAATCATTATAATTGAAAAACAAAGATCAAATCCAGGTAACTGCTATGACGCAAATCTTCCCCATTACGAGAAAGTACCATGACACAAAGAACAACTAGACTAAATAAGAACCTATAATATGGCATCATGTAAAAGATAAATCTGCTAATCCACAAGATACTTGGTGCTTTGTTATAGAGAAATCATTTCTGAGAAGGGGATTAATAGAAATAAAGATACAAAAACACCAATTACTGCAAATACTAATGCAAAGACGTTTTTATAAGCAACACTTGCTGGCCATGCTATTATGTCCCAGTATGAACAGTTTATATATGTATAATTTAGAGAAACACATACTCGATACTTGGAACCCATAACTATATTCAGAGTTTCAGACCATTGAATGTTACCTGGCAATTGAATTATTAAAAAAAAATTAAAGAAAAACCAAAGACAGGAATAACTAAATGCAACATCATCTATCAAATTTAGTAAGACAGAATGGTAAAAAACACAAAATCATATTTTAAATACCTCTGCGAAAACGAAATCATTGTCAAATCTCGCTCAAACAGCTACTTCTAGAGATATTATTGACACTTTTTATACGAATTTATACAAAGGAAAAGCACGGGAGTAAGAGAACTCTCACCCGTTCACCTCAATCTGGCCCTCTTAGAGAGGCTGCCGCCACCTGAAGGTCTCCTCTCAGGTGCCCGAGACTTCCCGAAGGCCTTTGATTTTCTTCTATTTCTCTCCTCTTCACTGTCTGATTCAGCTCCTTTCTCTCTATCTGCATTGCTTGCTTCCCTTTCCAACTCTTCCCATGTTTTTCCTTCTTCCTCTTCCGAGACTTCCTCAGAATCATCTTCCTCGTCCTCATCAGACTCCACCAATGATGCGCTGTCGTCATCATCGTCATCTAACTCTGAGTCACATTGAATATCAGAAGGCTCATAACCTTGGTCCGACTCCTGCGAGTTTTCAGAATCTGAATCACTAACCTCCAAGTTCAAAAATTCCCATCCACCCTCCTGAATAAAGTGTTCTGGGTCATCGGTGATTGTCTTCAATATTGTTTTCCAATTCATATTTAGCCTACTCTCATAGTATTTAATATCTGTTGTATCAAGCCACTCCTTGATGCCATCCAATGACGACGAAGGGATCGAATCAATCCGGAAGACATCTAACTTAAAGTCCTTAAAAACAATTGCCATATCAAAGTTCTTCTGCCCAAGCCCAACTCTCTCCAGGTTAACAATTTCGATCTCACTTAAAGAAATTACCAGGAATGGTGTCTCTACGAGCTCAACCAGACAGCTTGAAGTTGGGACAATAAAGGCAGAGGATTTGTGCGGTACCCCGTGGAAGCCAAGCTCTCTTAATGGCTGATCAAACTCCAAATCAAGTGATTTGAATTGAGGTTGTCCCCATAGATCATTCACACGGTTCACAAAATTCTGGAAATCCATATTAATTTTGTTTTTCCGAGCCCTCTCCCGCTGCTCTTCCTCGATCTCATCAGGGTCATAGGCAGATCTCTTTCCACCTCCGATTGTCTGGACCACATCCATCACTTCACAATAGAACTGAACATCCTTAGTTTTCTTGTTTCCCACCATAATGTGGTTGTGCATGTGGAAGTGGAGGAGAGAGATCATTTCCTTCTCTGCTGGCTGGAAGAATGCATGCTTTATGTTAGCATACATCACATCCACACGCTCATTAGACCGCGAAGTTGAATACCGAAGTCCATTTGTGTGTGCTTCTAGTGCACCTGTCAGCTTTCTACCACGGCCACCGAACACGGGACGGATCCATAGATCAGACAACCTTATTGGCTTAAATTTTGCTCCTGCAAGTTGAACTTTTTCCTAAGTAACTAAAGTGGCTCTCTCAGCCCTTTCTAATTCCCGGGAAGCATATTGCCTGCGAAGGGTTTTTATTATTTGCACAACTTCACTACTGTGCCTTGGGTCCCTAGATCGAAAGAAAGCTTCCTTGACATATATGGATCCTTGGAACTTCAAAGTGTTCGAATCATGTGGATTAAAGGGAGTACTAGGTACGTTAAATATTAATCGGATATAGCAATTACGACTGGTATCCTGCTGGCTAGTAACACTCTTCACAGTGGCAACATGAAATGGAACCATGCAGCCATAAATTGGCAATAGAATGGAATCATTTTTTCTGATCTATTTGAATAAGTAAGCCTCTCGGAGGAGGTAAATCATTAACATTCTTATATGCAACCAATTCACCAGAGGATTTCATGGCACCACGATTATCCACTGTTCCAGAGCATCCACCTGTGAGTCTCCTAGCAGTTTCTTCATTCTTTTGGCGGGCAAGCTCTGCTTGATGCTGCCTTCGTAGCTCCTCCTTTGACATCTCCTGATTAACCGACCTAAGCGTTGCCTTAAAAGAATTTGCATCGACGCCATTACCTTCTGCTTTGGCCTTCGGACGCTCTTCTTCTTCCTCCTCCTCCTCCTTCAATGAGTATGCGACATCCTTCATAGCTTTGGAGCTTGCATAAGTTACCACTTCAGGAGCATTTTCACCTACAATAACTGTATCGGCAAGCAACATGGAAACCTTTTGGGTCTTTGGGTTTTTGGTATCAGTCATCAAATTCTGAAAGCCAAGCAACACATTAAAAACAATGCCAGCTTTCAACACCCTATCATTTTTGCCATTCAGACTTAGTCCCGACTCACGAAACTCAAGGCCAATTCCTGTTCCTGCTGATCTTGTCAGGTTCGCAACCAATTCAGGAGCATCCTTCTCAACTATGGAAAGGGCTGCTTGGTAGGCAGCACCAACCTTATTCCCTGGTTTCAAAGTACTAATTGCTGCTTCATGGGCCTTAAGGAGGACCTCGTAGGCCTTAATTTGCAGTGAGTTAGCATCTATTAGAAAAGTACGGGCAATATTTGAGCAGTAGCTACTGTAACGGGACCCGATTGCACATAAGATCACACTAGTAGAATCATAGTAGAGGTTCAGATCGTTACTTGATGCACTTGGTTTGAGATCAAATTCTCCACCACTCTGAAAAATTGGAGGATAGCAGATATCAACATTCTGTGCCCTCAGCTTCAACTTGATCCTTGCAGCTTCAACAATCACCTTCTCTGTCTCAGTCATCAATGAAGAATGGGAAACCTTTTTCTCCTCATCAATGACCTTTTCCAGCTTTGGGACCACAAAATGCTTCATCACCGATGAAGTCAAATCAGCAGCTTTCTTCACATATGTAATTTCATCACTGTCCTTCACAGCAAACAGGTCTGAAAAGCCGTTTGATATATCAGTGAGCATAAAATTCTCATTCTTTAATCTATCAGCCCATGTCTCCAAAAGATTCCCTTCAGGAGCCTCTCTAGCTATGTGCCCAACAACAGGGGCATCATCACCATCAAATCTTGATTGAGCACGTACAGCACGAAATATAGCATCCATTAATGTAGAACAATCACCATTTTTAGTCTTTACATGCATCACAACTTCAGCACCCACAAACTTCTTAGCATATCCTTTCACAGCTTTAAGTAAAGAGGCCTTCTTCTGGCTACACAAGAAATGGATCTGCTTCTTCATGAATACCATGATTGTATCTGGGAACTCATATCCAACTAACCAGATATTCAGAGCTGATGATTTTAGATACCGAAAATCCTCTGATGGCGGAGGAGTTGCTACTGTAAGAACTTCAGAAGAACCCCACATATCATTATTGTATTCACTCCAGTGAGAATATAACATCTTTAACCGCTTACTGAAGATATCAAAATCAATCTTATAAGCACCTGCCGCTCCATTGCTGTTTCTTTGTTCAGTCATTGCATATAGTATAAAATTTATCTGCTTTTGAAGGTAATCGGAAACTACGATACAAAGCATAAAATTGTCAGTTTGCTATTTCTCATCTATCAGGGAAATGCAAACCTAAATTAAACTTTTTTCAAGTCAGATCTAAGGGCCTTAAGGCGAGCCAACTACTAAATGGTGCAAAAGTTACCAACCAGTTATACACATGCACTATAAAGAGAACTCAGAAATAAACCCAAGAGTCTCAACTCTACATAATTAGAATTTCCAAAACCTAATAGTAACGGAATAAAATAAATATCAGTTCAAAACTTCAAACACCAAAACATAACCCCCCTAAAAAACCATATGCTCTGGTCCAAATTTTAAATTCTTTAAACAAATAGGGTTCCTTTAAACTTCAATACACAATTAGGGTTTCCTAACCTTGATAATATGAGGGGGGAAATCCAGCATTACTTCAAATCAACAAAGACCCACACATACCCCAAATTTTATTTTATTTTAAAAACACATTTTATGATTCAAATTTGAAACTTTTTACTTGATTAGGGTTCACCAGGCTTGGGAAAGTAAAAAGATAATTCCAGAATCACTTCAAACCCTCAAAAACCAAAATTTTCAAAATAAATGTTTTGATGCAAAAATTCGAATTTCAAGCAAAATTTGGTGTTTCCGTAAGTTAGGGATACTATAGAGGCCTCGTAATCAACAAAACAAACAAGGAATTAACTTACATTGCTTGAGTCAGTAAGTGGTCCTCGGATTAAAACGGCGAACCCAGAAGCTAATTAGGGTTCTCTTGTGATTAAAAACGCTAACGAAGAGTTCTTATAGAACTATTAAACGACCTAGGGCTTCAAACAATACTAAGGGGAGGAAAATAAAAATCAAAGAGAGTATATAACAGAGAAATTTGAAAGAATTTTTCTGAAAAACAGTAAGGTTTTCATAAATTAGAGTAAAGAACAAGAATTATTATGAAGAAATTAAGATGAATTAATTCGAATTGGAGAATATTTGAGGCGTGAAGATGAGAGAATAGAATGAGAGGAGCGAGAGAAATAGAGAGGGGAAAGAATGAATTAACTAGCATCGAATAGAATGGAAACTAGCTATATATAGTGCGAATATTCAGAAAACAATCCTAGATTTTAATTACTGGATTGCCACCACGTCTGTGACACGACGACTTAAAAGTTAAAACGCCCCTAATTGGATTATTTCGACTATCGGTAATTACTCGATTGAGAAGGGTAGTTACGTAAATTAATAACTTCGTCGTTGATGCAGGAATCAAAGTACGCGCGGAACGATGTCGTTTGAGTTTGGCCCGTAGTTTTGCAGTGCTAACTTAAATGGCGGGAAATAAGGTTCGAAAATATACTATTATTCTGTATCGAGTTTCTAATTTAATTTGCAAAAAATTGATGACATTTTTAACTTTGTATAAAAAACAAGTTTAATCCGTACAAAGTATGAATAAGCTTTAAAAATTATTTAGCGGGCAAATTTAAATATTTTTGCGAGTAAATTTAACAATAACATATTTGAGTTGCAATATTTTTGAAAATATATATGATATGAGTAGTTTGTTATATTCAACGAAATCTTGTTATAATTTGATATTACTAATAATAGACAAGCTCTGAGTATTTGGTTTAGTAGACTAAAAACCTATACATGTATATATAGTGTATTTTAAATAGGAATTCGGTTATCATGATAAATTAATCAATTGAATAATATAGTATTGACACGCGGAGATATAAATTATTTTTCGATCTGCGTGTGATAATGTATTGATCAATTGATCAAAATTAACTTTATGTTAACCGCTGCCCTGATCAAATAGCATGCATAAAACTTGTCTTTTAGTCTCCCATGGAACAATGATGTACAAAATAATATCTCGAAACATTTTGAAAAATGATACATATTACAAATGTTTTGATTGACTATTTGATTTCTAGTTACGTGGTGATAACTATTAGTGGTAACTTTTTTAAAGAGGTGTGTAATAAGTGGTGGCCTTTGACAATTATAATTTATTTAATCTCTATTATGATCCAATTGAATTCTCAATTTTTTTTTAGCAATATTGACATATTTTGTCCATGTTACTTGCATCAGTTTGGTTCTTGGTTTAATACTTGTTCCAGCTAGACAAGAAGGGGAGGTAATATGAATCAACAATGCTACTATCACATAAAAAAATGTCACATAATGTTTACATACACACACATGCATACTGTGGTCTTCGCCTGACATGTAGGGCCCGCAATATACATGTGTGTATATGAATATTATGTGATTTTTTTTATGTGATAGTAACATTATTTAATATGAATTACTCTAAACAGATAGTAACATGCAGCGGCTTAATGGAATGGATTGGTACTCATTGGAGTACATTGTAAAATTTTCTATGCTATTTTTAGATATTTCTTACCATAATTTTCATACTACAGATATCTCAGTTTGCATAGGCATTGCAAAAGGGAAAAATAACATGGATCTTGTTAGAATTAGATCACACACGCACACGACAATAAAAAATTAACACAAAAATTTACGTGATTTTTCAATTTGGATAGTCCACGGGAGCAGCGGCGTTCTTTTATTATTCACTGAGTTACATATGGTTTTTCAATAGAGAGTATATATAGTTGCTACTTCTATTCCAACTCTAATTCAACTTTTTGTCTGCGTCCGGCGCTCCTAGCGGCGAGCCACTATAGAATCTTGTTCGCGTCCGGCGCTGTTCATAAGCCTGTTCTGGCGCGACCCGTGCTGCCTTTACAGTACAGTGGGAGGCGTACCCCGTGCCCCGTGCTAGTGCTTCAGAACTCTCACCGATCCTAGCGCGCCCCGCGCTACTCATAAGCCTGTTCTGGCGCGACCCGTGCTGCCTTTACAGTACAGTGGGAGGCGTACCCCCGCACCCTCCCAACCTTCGGTTCACAACCTAATGGGTTAGTGCTTCGCTCCGCTCCGCACTTAGTCTTTTTAGGAACTTTTCAGTTATGAGCCATAAGCCCCAACAGATCCATTAATTCATCTTCATCTTCATATATGATCATATATATTCATCATCTTCTTCTTCATTTTATTCATAATCTTAATCATAATCATCATCTTCATCTTCATCTTCTTCATAACAATATTCATATCAACATCCTTGAAAGCCTTGGAGCATTTAGAAGTCACTACTTATTAATAATCCTGATTCCTGACCAATAATAACCGTACGTATCAGCAATATATCAACATAGAAACTTTTTCTGTCTTCGGATTTGTAGTACCAGTCTTCAAATAATGAAACGAACAAACGCTCTCATCGATTTGAAATCAAATTCCCTTCCGCTGGGGAGTGATTAACATGAAGTTAATTTTGATCAATTACGCAGGCGGAAGGTGATCTCTTTCTCTGTATTAGTCAATTGACCTACTTACTATAAAGTTAACTCCATGGTAACTAAATCCAAAAAATAAGAGGATAGCATATATCAACACGCTCACTTCGCCATTAGTTTAACATTAACATTAGCCTTAATTTGTCCACCCATTGAAAATAAACTTCTTTCAAGTTAGATCTAAGGCCCTTAAGCCAACTACTTTACTTGTACACATGTACTATCTATCTGTCTGGAGAATTCAGAATCCTACATAATTAGGGTTTCACAAACTTGATGATACACTCATACGCATACAACCTCTATTATACAAAAAATGTCTCATCTGTTAATTTTTTTTGTTCCATAAAAAGAGTTTTTTGATTACTTGAAGTTATAATTAAAATTACGGTGTGCTGTGTTCAACAGAAAGCTACCTAATGAAACATTACAAGGAGTATTAATTATTTAATATAATTAAATTATTTTCTAATTTGTGCACTGATTTTGGTTAAGCTCTACCGTGTCCGTAACGTACTCAAGATTAGCTAATAATAATTAATTGAGCTACAGGCTAAAGTCAAAATAATCCTCAGGAGAAATCTGTTTTATATTCTTTGTTAGAGGACTGTTTTGTAATATTCTATCGTCCTCTTGGATGCCAGTCGATATGTTTAAAATTGTGGACAAAGTTGGGCTGAATATTATTTTATAAAACTCACCTTACTGAATGAACAAAGTTGATATTAAGGAGGAATGCTATTTAAGGAGAATGTTCTTGATCCTTACCGATATATATATATATATATATATATATATATATATATATATGATCACCCCTTCATTGCCTCCATCATCTTGTTCTACTACTTAAATATTCCTTCTCATCATACTATTTCTTCTGATCATCCGATCGATACGATTGCTTTTTGATTACTAAATGATGAGCCCTAGAATTCGATTAGCGAAATCGCGCCTTAACTTGCTTATTTTTTTCACTATATCTACATTAATATTGTCCACTGTTTCATTGGCATCCCTGGAAATTGGCTTCTACAGACAAAGTTGTCCGTTGGCAGAGGCAATTGTAAGAAAAGCAGTGGAGAAAGCTGTGTCCCAAAATCCTGGCATAGCTGCAGGCCTCATTAGAATGCATTTTCATGATTGTTTTGTTAGGGTATGTGCATGCTTTTCCAAAACATATACATATTACATATATATATATATAACACCAAAACATTTTGATCATGCATGTGACTTTTCAGGGTTGTGACGCTTCTATCCTACTCGATTCCACACCAAACAATTCATCAGAAAAAGAACATCCAGCTAATAATCCTAGCTTGCGAGGTTTTGAAGTGATCGATGAGGCTAAGGCCGAGCTAGAAACCATATGCCCACAAACAGTCTCATGTGCAGACATTCTAGCATTTGCTGCTCGCGACAGCGCCTTCAAAGTGGGTGCCATAAGCTACATTGTCCCATCAGGGCGTCGAGATGGAATAATATCCCTCAAAGACGAACCTTCTCAAAATCTCCCTCCTCCTTCCTTCAATGCCAAACAACTCGAGGAAAATTTTAGGCAGAAAGGACTTTCACTAGACGAAATGGTCACCCTATCCGGGGCACATTCAATAGGAGTGTCACATTGTTCTTCGTTCACAAACCGACTTTACTCTTTCAATTCTAGTCATCCACAAGAACCTTCATTCGATAAAAAATTCATTAGGTACCTTAAAAGGAAGTGCCCTCCTTCAATAAATCCTAATACGCCACTTGATGTTCTTACGCCAAACAGATTGGATAACAAGTATTATGTGAATTTGAAGAATAATCGCGGAGTATTAAGTTCAGACCATGCTCTAGTGAGCAGCGCTGCAACCGCTGGGATGGTGAAGAACAATGCAGTGTTTGGTGTGAATTGGGCTAATAAGTTTGCAGCTGCAATGGTGCATATGGGTTCAATAGATGTTCTGACGACTAGCTCACAGGGTGAGATTCGGAACAATTGCAGGGTTGTGAATTAGTATTGTAGGTGCATGGTCTTCTAATTGTGTACGTGACAATATTGAAATTCTTTTGTATTTTGCTCGCTTGGGACAAACATTAATATGTGGGTGTTAATTAATTAAAAGTCAAAGTCAAATGAGACTCTCGTTTTAATAACAAACTTAGTTATGATGAATGATTATGACATTCATCCGTGTAATAAATTTGGCTAACCGTTTAGGTTAACTCATTTCACGAGCACCGTAGAAATACATGCCACTCAATCACAGAAAGATGATAGAGAGTTGGCCGAAATAGGCACTCGGTAAGTAATCAGTCTTTGTCATTTTTCTTGCTAATTAGGTATGGGCCATCTTAAATCCACTAACGATGCAATTAGAAAGACTATATAAATGGTTAATACTTAATGGGGTGGAGGAGATCAGATGATCAGACTCTTTAATTTAAAGCCAAAAGACAATTTTACCCATCATGTGCAAATATTTTAATACCCATGCAGCAGCACATACAAGGATGTAAACGAACCGAGTCGATCCGAATATTGAGTTGCTCAGATTTGGTTCACAAAATTTATCGAATATAAAATAAGTTTTTATTGAGGCTCGTTTAGCTTCCGAGTCGAGCACGATCTCGAATCGAGCTCGAACAGTTTGAACTTTTTAAACGAATATGATCCGAGTATCAATAGAAAATTACAATTTGAGGAGTTTCGAGTAATTTATCGAACTTTAAAATATGCTCATATTTGACTCGGTCATTTATATTTCGAGTCGAGCTCAAATCGAACTTTTAGTCGAACGAGTACAAATCGAGCCCGAACTGTTTGTTCATTTTACACCCTTATATATATATATACACACACACTCCTCGAACTGACCATATCAGGGTCATTTCGGTAGTGAGGCAGTAGGGATGCACCTAAAAGTGTTAGTGTAATGGTTTCACATAATATAATATTACTAGCAACAGTTCCGTGTCTCCGGTACTATGGACGGTGAGATTTATTCCAAATTTTGGACGATTCAGATAATTTATTGAGAGGGAAATTCAAAATCATTTGTATTTTATTATATAGATGGTAATACAGTTAGACTTATAAAAATGGTACGTAAATTTGAAATTGAATGCATTTTTGCATTAATATTAGGACTGTCCAAAAATAGAAAGACTTGTAGTATAAAATGGATCTGCATGAAGAGAATATTTTTTCATTGCAAAAGAGTGAGACAAAGTGAAAGAAAAAAGAGTTCTTCCTCCGTCCCCTTAATACAAAACGTTTTAGATATTTTTTTTGTCTCTTAATATATGACTTTTTAGTAAGCATTAATTGTTTAATTTTTAATATTATTCCAAATAATAAATATAACTTTGGTTCTCTTATTATTTTTTATCCAATAAATAACAATCTCTTTTTCCAATACAAGGGTAATATAGACATTTGATATTATATTTAATGTTATACAATCATTTCCTTAATACTTTTGCACAACTCTAAAAAGTAGACTGAGAGAATAATAGTACTCCCTCCGTTCCTAAAAAATTGTCGTTTAAGATTTTGGCACATGGATTAAGGAAGTTTTATTTACCAAGTAAAATTTATTAAAAATTCCATCATTACCCCTTTATGGAAAATTGAAAACTATTAATACAAGAAAGAGAATTTGTTGGGACAATGAGAGAAGGTAAGGGTAATATAGGAAAGTAAATAATTTATTCTCCTCGAAAGTTGTAAACGACAAACTTTTTGAAATAAATTTTTTCTCATAAAACGACAATCTTTTAAGAACGGAGGGAGTATATAAGATGGAGAAGTTAATTTGCTAAGGTGCTACTGATCATCTTCATTGTCATTATCGTAGTCTTCAAATCGGACGTCGTCCACTGGTCGAGCCCCCAATGGCCCAGCCCCTGAAGTCCTGGTGGTGGTGAAAGAGAAATAAGACTCTGTTGGGTCAGCTGATAGTTGTAATTAATTTGAAGTCTACATACAGTATGCTACTTTTGTGTTTTACTATGGAAAAAGTGATAGCCTCCTTATAAGTATGTGCTGATTCAAAGCCTTAAAGTTTGTAAGAGAGTGCATTAATTATATAGCTACTTTATTAGAGTATTTCTGGTAGATGGACTATCGATCGTACTATATTTAGTCCACAGATGTTCTTTAGTCTTCGATCCTTCCGGCAGATGGATTATCACATGGACTATAATATAAAAAGATTAAAATAATCAATAAATTCAGAAAAACTCAAATATAATAAAAAATAATATAATACATAGGAGGACCATAATTTTCCATCTAAAAAATAAATTAAAAAAATAAAAATTAAATATAATAAAAATATAAATTATTATTAACAAAATACTTATATAATTGTTAAAGGTTGAAATAGTTGATTGCATATTTATAAATTTTTTAATTTCTATTTGTTACTTTTTTATTAGACCTCCTCATCTTCTTCGGCCGCTTGTTTCCTCCTCTCCTTCAGAATCCCCTTTTCCTTCCTCACCATCTCCCTTCTCCTTCTTCCTCATCAACATCTCTCCTATTTAAATATATTAAAAATTATAGTCCAAATTATAGTCCATCAGTTTTGATTCCTTGATATAGTCTTTTTGTCTTGCCGGAAAATTGGATTAATTATATTTAGTTCATCTGCTGGAGCGAGATATATGTTCCTAGACTAAATATAGTCTATTGTGACTCCGACACTGCTAGAGATGCTCTTAAGCTCTGTTTAGTACACCTAATAGTTACAACTTGTGAAATGTGGTAAGTAATTTGCTAATAAAAAATTACACACTTAAGTTTAATCCATGCAGTAGCTGCTAATATTAGGAGAATCCAATTCTACTCAGCTTAATTATTTGTTTGCATTCCCCACTAAATTTTGAGTTTAATCCATACAAAGAGTGGCTCTCTAACTTCTCCTTTAGTTGTAATAGTTTTATCTTCATAAATAAGGATAGAGAATGAAAATATGATATTACAATTTATTTATTTGTAAAAATTAATAGATTGCAAGTGAATATTCAACTTGAGACGAATTAAAATAGGGTTTAAATATATTGTTTCCCACTCAATTAGACTTCGGTTTACAAATGCATCATTGAACTGAATTTTTTACAATCGAGTCAGTGAACTACAAATATTTATCAAATCGTTACAAATTCCATTAAATGAGCTGACTTTAAACAGAAGCCTTGCATGTGACTTGCACATGTGAGAGAAAAATTAACTAAATTTGAGTTAAATAAAAAAATTAGTTTCTAAATTTGGGTTAAAAAACACTCTAGATCTCATTCTTACTTCATCTTCTTCCTTATCTCATTCAAAGTTCAGAAATCATCTCAACATAAATTCATTAGAAATTATCTCAATACCCAACAAATTCATCTCATCAGAAACCACTAAACACCCGAGGCATTATTATCAATGACATCCAAAAGAGGCGAATTTTGTCAGTGTAAGATTGACAGTAAGATGACACAAGTGATGGATGTGAAGTGGGAAGAACTGATTCATCATTAACAACAATAACAGGAACAAGGGCATTGAATGTACTGATCATGAGTAAGTTCTTATCAGCACAAGTTATATATCACAATTAATTTATTACTATATGAATTATAAATGCACATATATTTCAGCATTGTAACTCATAATTATAGCTACATATTTGTCTTTCATGGTGAGCTACTTCCATCACCACCAAGACTAGGGGCCTCGACTGCTGAGAGTTTTACTGTTGGTGGTGGCTGGACAGGTGAGGGAACAGATCCACGGGAACCTGGGCTTGGAAAGGGAAATCCTGGAATATTGGGAAAATTAACCTGGTATATTGGGAAAACATGGAATGTTAGGAAAGCCAGGGATATTGGGAAATCCTGGAATATGGGGGAATCCTGGAATATTGGGAAACCCTGGAATATTGGGAAAACCTGGGATAGGGGGAGATGGAACATATATGTGGATAGTTCATAGGGTGATCATCAACCTTCTCTTTGCTGATCTTGATGCTCCTTCCTCCTTCAACAGTAATGTCCATTTTGAAAAGCATAACAATGACAATGAAGATAAGCACCACCTTGCCATTAATATTCTTATCCTATCTTAACACTTCTCTCTTACTCTGTCACTCTCTTTTGCAATGAAGAATAATAGTCTTTTCATCAGGTGAATCCATTTTATAGTTGGAGTCGTTCTATTTTGGGAAATCCCCATATGAAATGCAACCCTCCAATTTCAAATTTACCATTTTCACAAGTCCAATTTATTACTCCCTCCGTCCCAAATTATCTGCTGTTCTAGAGTTTCACACAGATACCAATATGTATGATAAAAATACTAAAATACCCTTTGTGCTGACTTTTTTATTAATTGAAGAGAAAGAAAAAGCAACTAATTAATTGGAGAGAGAGAGAAACATTGGAGAGAGAGAGAGAAAGCAGCACATTAATTGAAGAAAGAGAGAGAGAAACAATTATTAATTAAAGAGAGAGAGGCATGAATGTGGATGTTTAAAAAAGAGGAGAGACATTAATGAGAGTAATGATTATCAACAATTAATATAAAGGGGCAAATTTGGAAAACAAATGAAAAAAATGCATTGAAAACTTAAAAAAGCAGATATTGTGGGATAATTTTTTTTTGCTAAAACAGCAGATAATTTGGGACGGAGGGAGTACATTGAAACAATAGCTTCATAATTCAAACCACAACCCTTTTTAAGAATTTCACTTGTTCCAAAATTAGATGTACATTTATTTTTATGTCCGTTCTAACATCGAGGTATATTTTTATTTTTAAACTATAAAGTGTGTTGGGATTGACTCATACTTCTTCGGAATCGACGAATGGCCACTACGACAGGGTAGTTGAGATTGGGGATTTATTAGTAGCCCGGTCTTGGGTTAAATTATTGTATTGAGCCTCATGACTAATGAATGTTATAAAAGTTAGGGTTTTCTAGTTACTATAAAAATATTATTTGGTGTGTGGATCATTGTAGAGTGTGTTAAGCGCCTAATGAATACAGCAGACAAACATGACTAGCCAAATTGGCGAACCTGGTATATCGCGTACGTGTTCTTACTTTTATTGTCTTTCATATAATATCTGTATGATTGTAATATTATTCATTCTTAAATTCTAACAAAGTGAAATGAAACTCCCAATCTCTAATAACAGAGGGATTACATCTTAATTACCAAAATGCCCCTTATACAGTCAATTCGAGGAGTATAAACCATACACAAATTCCTAATTTCCTTTATAGAAATTTCAGTTTTAATGGCATTGTTGTTGAATTTAAGATAACAGAAATGATACCGTATATGTATGTATGCTTGAAACTGCAGCTGGCCTAACAAAACCTCAAACCATAGTCATGCATATATATACTATAAAAGCATGCATATATATATATATATATATATATATATATATATATATATATATATATATATATATATATATATAACTTGCCCTATATTTCAGTACCTCTTCCCCGCTTTCCTATTTTTGATTACTTGCTGCAAAAGGGTTCGACCTAAACAAAGAGAGTGGTTAAGTAAAATTTATTACACAGTTTGATGTCATCTTCTATCGGTTTCATTTTTTCTGAAATGATTTTCTTTTGTGCTGATCAGGTTTCAGAATCAGTCCATGTTCAGATGATTATGATCAGAGATTAAGTGGCAGTTAGAGATTAAGTGACCAGATGATTTATTAGACGCCAATTTTCCCGCCTGCTTTTTACCATGACTCATATTTAATTGATCTTCAGTGTGGATTGGCCTATTTTCTTTCTCCATTTCCATAGATTTATCCAACTTATTTGTAGATTCATTTCTTGTTGGAATTATAGGATCACACACGCACACAAACGATAGAGGATTAAGAAGAACACAAGAGATTTACATGGTTCCCCAATTTGGGTACTCCACAGGCGACGACTTATTGTTTATTGATGATTCCTTAGTTACATAGGGCTTTACAATAGATAGTATTTATAACTATTAATCATATTTCAACCCTACTTCACATTATGTCTCAATTACCCATAATGTCCCTCATTAATAAACAACTTGTACCGTACCGCCAGGGACTTCGCCCCCTGCACCCCACCCCCCCGCGACCTTCGGGTCAACTCTGATGGGCTAGTGCGTCGCTTCGCTCAGCTACACTCGGGACCTTCGCCTCGAGCTCCACTCCACTCCGCTAGGCTCCGCACTAGCCTTTTTCAGCAGCTTCCTATTATGAGTCACAAGTTCCCAATAAATCTCCACCTTGACGAATAACCTCGTCCCTTCAGAAGATACGTTACTTGTTCTATCCAGTCTCGGGGGGTAATCCTCCAAACTAACATATGAAGATATTGATCAAGTCTAAGCAATGCTTGAACTTGTCCGCGGTCATAGTCTTTGTCAACATGTCAATTGCATTTTCAGAAATTATGCACCTTTTCCAATATCACATCCCCAGTAGCTATCAGCTCCCTCACCTTGTGAAACTTTACGCTAAAATGCTTGGTCCTTGCATGATACACTTGATGCTTTGCCAAGTAAATGGCGCTCTGACTATCACAATACAACTATACTCCACCTTGATCTATGCCCAGCTCATTCACAAAACCCTTCAACCACAATGCTTCCTTGCCAGCCTCAGCCAATGCCATGTACTCAGATTCAGTAGTAGATGGAGCTACTAGAGATTGTACCATGGATCTCCAACAAATCGGTCCTCCTGCCAATGTAAACACATACCCTGTTGTAGATCTCAAATCATCCAACCTTCCAGCATAATTCGCATCCACATACCCTACAACTGAAATCTGAGTCTGTTGCTTCGCAAACATAATCCCATGAGTTGTCGTTCCTCTCAGATATCTGAACACCCACTTAACAACTTTCCAGTGCTCCCTACCTGGATTGGCCATGTATTTGCTCACTGTGCTGACTGCATGTGCCAAATCGGGTCTCGTACACACCATCGCATACATCAAACAACCAACTGCGCTCGCATAGGGCACGTTCGACATATCCTGAATTTCTTCCGCCGATTTCGGACACTATGCTGTAGATAGCCTGAAATGACTCGCTAATGAAGTGCTAATCTGTTTAGCATTAGCCATACTAAACCTCTCCAACACTTTTTCAACATAGTTCTTCCGTGTCAACCACAGCTTACCAGCTGTTCTATCCCTGCGAATCTCCATCCCAAGTATTTTCCTAGCAGCACCCAAGTCCTTCATGTCAAACTCATTTCCCAACAAGTTCTTCAACCTGTTTACTTCAATCATGCTCTTTGCAGCAATAAGCATGTCATCCACATATAGTAACAGAAAAATACAAGAACCATCCTCAAGACTTTTCACGTAAACGCAACAATCATACTCACATCGAGTGAACCCAATCCGGATCATGAAGGAATCGAACTTCTTGTACCATTGTCTTGGAGACTGTTTTAGCCCATACAGTGTCTTCTTCAACCTTCATACCATGTGCTCCGTCTCCGGCTGCTTGAATCCCTCAGGCTGCTCCATGAATATTACTTCCTCCAAATCACCATGAAGGAAGGCTGTCTTCACATCCTGCTGCTCTAATTCCAGATCATAGCTAGCCACCAATGCCAAAATAATCCTGATTGATGTATGTCTCATCACCGGACAAAACACCTTATCATAGTCAATTCCCTTCTTCTGCGAGTATCCCTTTGCTACCAATCGAGCCTTAAACCGTTCTTTTTCCTTTTCTGATACAGCATCCTTTTTCTTGTACACCCATTTGCACCCTACTGGTTTCTTTCCCTCAGGTAATTCTGACAATTCCCAAGTCTTGTTTTTCTTCAACGACTCCATCTCCTCCACCATGGCTTCCATCCATCTATCCCTTTCAGAACTAGCAATACCTTCCTAAAATGTGGACGGGTCCCCACTAGTAGTAGATAAAGCGTATGCAACCATATCATCAAACCTATACCTCTCTAGTGGTTTGATAGTGCGTCTAGGTCTCCTTGCGACTATGCTTTCGTCCTGCTGCTCCTGATTTTCTTGTTCCACTGGTGGTAAATTTCCAGTGTCTTTATTCTCTAGTTCAATTTGAATTTCCTGCTTCAGATTACCGGTTACATCACCATCCTCGGTTTTCTGACCTTCCTATTGTGCCTTCACCATGGAAGCCTCATCAAAAACCACATCCCTACTGATCACACTACCTTCTTTGAATTTGGATCCCAAAGCTTGTACCCCTTTACACATTTCTTATACCCAAGAAAGATACACTGTTTGGACTTGGCATCAAGCTTTGATCTCTCATCACCTGGAACGTGTACGTAGGATGGACATCTGAAGATCCTCATACCCGAGTAGTCTACCTCATTACCTGTCCACACCTCTTGTGCCGCTTTATTACCCAAAGCAGTACTCGGCGATCTGTTTATAATGTAAACTGTCATACTCACTGCTTCTGCCCAGAAATCCTTCGAAATCCCTGCATTTAGTCTCATGCACCGTGCCCGCTCTGCAATAGTTCTGTTCATTCTCTCTGCCACTCCATTTTGTTGTGGAGTTTTCCTGACAGTCCAGTGACGTTGTATCCCGTGCTCTTCACAAAACTTCACATATGGCTCATACTTGTACTCTGTCCCATTATCTGACCTGAGGCACTTAATTCTTTTCCCTATTTGATTCTCCACTTCAGCTTTCCACACCCTGAACTTATCGAAGACCTCAGACTTGTGTCGCATGAAGAACACCCAAACCTTTCTCGAAAAGTTATCGATGAAAGTCAAGAAATACAACGATCCCGCTTTCGAAGCTACTCTCACTGGTCCGCATACATCAGTATGCACATAGTCAAGTTTTCCATTCGTTTTGTTCACCGCACTCTTAAACTTTACCTTACACTGTTTTCCCAAGACACAAAACTTGCAGAAGTCTAACTTGCACGCCTTTATCCCTTTCAGCAGATTTCTCCTATGTAATTCCAGCATCCCACGTTCTCCCATATGCCCTAATCGCATATGCCATAGTTTAGTATCATCAATATCTTCCGTTGTAGTGGCAGCAGCTCCACCTATAACTGTACTCCCAATCATCCGATAGATATTCCCGTTAACCTTAGAACCTTTCATTATTACCAGGGCACCCTTTGTCACTCTCATGGCTCCACCACCAGTTTTGAACTCACAGCCATTAGAGTCTAGAGTTCCCAATTAAATCAAATTCTTCCTCAAACCTGGAATATGTCTCACCTCAGCCAGATTCCTTACAACACCATCGAACATCCTTATCTTCACTGTGCCTATCCCAATGACGTTGCACGAAGCATCGTTACCCATTAGAACTGTCCCACAGTTCACCGACTTGTAGGTGTCAAACCACTCCCTGTTAGGTGACATGTAAAACGAACATGCTGAATCCAAAATCCACGAGTCTGTCACGTCCGTGTTTGTTGACACTGACAACATATCCCCATCATCCGATAATTCTTCCACGACGTTTGCTGATTTTGCAGATTCGGTTTGTTTTCCTGATCCTTCACCCTTATTCTTATATGGACAATCCCTTTTGAAGTGCCCTGTCTCGCGACATCTAAAACACTTACCCTCCTTTGGCTTAAGAGTCTTGCCCCTCGACTTAGATTTCCACTGCGTTTCTGGTTTCCCTCTATCCGTTTTTCTGCCACGTTGCTCTCCACCTTTTACCATCAACCCTTCACCCGAAATACCCTCGGATTATTGTTTTCGCTGGTTAAACATCAGTAGAGCAGAAGTGACTTCTTCCAATTTCAGAGTTTCTTTTCCCCATAGGAGGGTCGTCACAAGATTCTCCATGGATCCCAGTAGAGAACACAGTAACATCAACGCCTGGTCTTCTTCCTCGAATTTCACTTCATTCCTTAGCAAGTCACTAATTGTTTGATTGAACGTGTGAATGTGTTGAATAAGCTTTGAACCTTTAATCATATTTAGCCCAAACAGTTTTTGCTTCAAAAACAGTTTATTCGTCAACGACTTTGACATATACCTGGATTTCAATTTACTCCATACACCCGATGGCGATTCATCACCGATCACGTGATACATAACCTCGTCTGCTAGACACAAACGAATTGTACTTACCGCCTTCGCTTGGAGTTCATCCCAGTCATTAGTCTTCATGGAATCTGGTTTCTTCTTTAACGTCTTTACCAATCCCTATTGCACGAACAGATCATTTACCCTCTGTTGCCATAGCCCGAAATTCCCAGTCTCATCAAACTTTGTTACCGATGAATTTGATGTCATCGTTACCACGTGTTATACCTAAGCTTTGATACCAATTTGTTGGAATTATAGGATCACACACACGCACACAAACGATAGATAATTAAGAAGAACACAAGAGATTTATGTGGTTCCCCAATTTGGGTACTCCACAGGCGGCGGCTTATTGTTTATTGATGATTCCTTAGTTGCGTAGAGCTTTACAATAGATAGTATTTATAACTACTAATCTTATTCCAACTCTATTTCACATTATGTCTCAATTATCCATAATGTCCCTCATTAATGAACAACTTGTACCGTACCACGGGGGGCTTCCCCCCTGCGACCTTCGGGTCAACCCTAATGGGCTAGTGCGTCGCTACGCCACGCTCGGGACCTTCGGTCCGAGCTCCACTCCGCACTAATTTTTTTTAACTACTTTCTATTATGAGTCACAAGTTCCCAACATTTCTCTTGGTCTTACCAGCCAGATGTGGAACGCTCCCCTCATTCTTTTCACTTTCAGCCTCCTCATTGAGTGCTTCCTTCAAATTTGTTACAACTTTGAAACAGGACCCAATCTTTTCTTTATTTTACTGCACCTTTTCCCTGCATTTAAGTTCTCCCTACCCATATATATGGGTTGATTCCCCCAGCTTTCTCTTACCACAAGTTACCTTTTTATGTTTAGGACCATCTTTTTCTTCACCAGATGTATTATGACTATCCACTCCCAATGCATTACATTCAGTTTTATATGCTTCTGATTTATCTTCTCTGCTCCTACATTTTCTACGTCTGGTTCAACTTGGGGGCAATTTGGTCCAAAAAATATTTTTTATGCGTCCGCTAGTTCAACTAGCAGCGGATGACGTATTTATATTTTAAATCTCAGCCCTTAATTTATGTAATGCATGGTTATAATGTTATTTGCCCATTTTTCATCTATAGCAAATACCAAGCTCACATCTTTTATCGTTTTAATAATGTTTCTCATTTAATTAGGGTATTGATATTTGCATGCCAAAGCAAAATTTTATATTTTCACAAGTTTCTTCTCACATAAGTGGGCACATTTACTATTCATGCGAGACAGAGATCTTGTGGAACTATAACTTTTACTTGTGAAATAGCTTTTTAATTTTTTGCAAGTTTAATCTTTTTGTCATATTCTTTTCATTCAAATATTTTAAGTTAAGTTTTGGTGTTTTTTTGAAGTTTGCAAGACAAATCTTGCATTGAAGAAAATTATGACAATGAAGAGAGGACTTAACATGACAAAGCTACAAAGTTTTTATAACTTGTTTTTCTTACCTCTTTACTTGTATTAATATTTTAGGTACTATGACCTTCGGGGCACCTACATTTGTTTTGATTATAAACTTTGTACTCTTTGTTACTTGATTATTACATATTTTGTTGTGGATTATACAACTGATTATTTATATAATATAATGTTTTATTTGATGTCGATTACAAATTAATAAATATTTTTAATTTACAATGATTTGATTATTTAATAGCAGCATTGTTGAAGAAATTTCTTCTCGGTAAATTAAAAAAATAATCACAATATGTAATTAGTGAAGGAAATCTAACCTTTTTAAAGTAAATATGTTCTTCACAAATTATTATTTATGATGGAAGATATTTTTACTAGTTATTTCAAAATGTTAATTGTGATGAAATCATCTCCTCCTCAAACAAAAATAATATTTTACGATATATAATTTGTGAAGAACATATTCTTCACATATATTTATCATAAAAAATATTTATTCACTAACTTAATATACTAACAATTGTGTAAAGAAATTTTTTTCATAATAAATCTCTTATGTGTAATATATTATTTCTTGTTTCTTGTGAAAGATTTATTCATTGACTCCTCCCCTGGCTGACCATGTTACCTGGGGGATTGGTGAAACCATTGACAGACACCAACCCATTTGAAATGATTCAACAAAATCAACTAATGAAGAAGATAATTGATTAAATTTAATAAACTTATTTTAATTTGGTGGCTTTATCAGTCATAATCATATACCAACTACAAATAATCTCAACCCTTCATTACCCAGTTACCCTGATCCAACAGCCACGATTACCTTCTCAAACCTCAACAACCATTTCAATATAGACCCACCGAAAAAATATATTTAAAATTCAAAAAAAAAAATCAAATACTTTATCTATAAATACAGATCCCAACTCTCAAGTTAAGACTCGCCAAGAACTTGACCAACAACTCTCTCTCCTATACAATTTATACAATTTCTCTCACTTATTCTTGGTGGGTCTACCTTTCAGGTACATTCTCTCTAGGTTTGATGCTGTATCTATTATGGGATTTTTATGTTCTTATTATAAATGATTTCTAGATAGGCTTCTTTTAGGTGCTTACAGATCTGCATAATTAGCGGTGCTAGTGAAAATGATGAACTGAAATTGCTTGATTTTTGTGGGTTTTAGCTTAAATTGCATTCTATAAATACTGGGTTTTGATGCTAGAAAGTTTTAAGTGAGAACCCAATTTAGTTTTTGAACTAACCAAATCTATCTTTGTGTGCTGATTTGGATTTCATATTCTTTAAGCTTGTTTTTGACATTGGAGTATATCTAATACAAGGGGCTAAATGAGTGGGCTATAATGCACATTAGTTTGGATGAAGCTGAACATGATTTGATTTAAATTTAGTCTCTGCCAACTTGCTTTGTGTAGTTTAATCTAGTTTCGAAATCGAGCCTTGCACTAATTTTGAATGCAGATGTGAGGCAAATATTGTAGTCCAAACTTAATCTGCTAATTTGCTTCTCTTTGTTCAAACCATTGTTCTTTTTATTTGATTTTTTTTCAGTAACATTTAAAAATGAAAGATTGTTATTTAAAAATTTGAAGTATGGACTTGTGACATAATTTTTGGACTACAGTTTTGTTCAACTTTGAGAAAGTATATTGTTGGGGCTGTAGTTTGGCAGAATTCGATCTCATCAGCTGCCTTCTTTTTATAAAATAGAGAAACTGAAACTAGAGAATTTTCTATGTAGTCTCATTTTTGAGGATGCAAATACCGATCTTTAGGATTCTCATAAATCTTATACATAAAGCTAGTGAGTCAAAGTGATCATAAAAAATTTGATTCCGAATTCTCTCTCTTCTTACTCGTGACTCCTAACCCTGTGACATGCTCATTTTGATTCTATGCATCTCTTGATTTCTTGCTTCGGAAGAATGCCTGATGTACTTCATATCTAAATTAGATACTATTATGTTTTATCATCACCATATTCTTGTAGAATGTCTTCGTTTTCCCTTAGTCATCAAATATTCACCTAGTGAGTGGTCCACCATGCCCAGTAGTGAGTTGTAAAGAAGGGTTCACGGACCCCTGTCCTAGTAAAGTGGTGCAAAAGTTTGTAATTACTTATAAGAATTGATGATTTCTTTTTGTTTTCCAAGTTACTAGACATCAGTATCATTTACTCCTCAATATGTTACAAGATCTATTTGGTGGTCTCCAATAATAATATAATAATAATAAAGTAACTGGAATAAATACCTTTTCTTTTCTTATTTATTCTTTTTATTTAAAAAATAAAGAAGAAGAAGTAGCTGGAACAAATACCTTGTCTTTTCTTATTTTAAATGGAGGAAACTACTGCTCCTAGTTTTAGCTGTTTAGATTTACATATGCATTAATCACAATGCTCATGAAAATAACACCTCAATATCTTTTAAGAACTTGATAGCGTTCCTCATGTTGTTTCCTTTCTTCTGATAATAATAATCTTATACACCTGTTATATAATGTTTTTACCTGCTTATAACTTATTTATGTGTGGAGCATTCATTTTACATATGATGACTTATTTTTTACATGTTTTTGTGGTTTGCAGCTTAAGAAAATGGAGACCTTCCTGTTCACTTCTGAATCTGTGAATGAAGGCCACCCAGACAAACTCTGCGATCAGATATCTGATGCAGTGCTTGATGCCTGCCTTGAACAGGACCCCGACAGCAAAGTCGCATGTGAGACTTGCTCCAAGACCAATATGGTAATGGTTTTTGGTGAAATCACAACCAAAGCCAAGATAGACTATGAGAAGATTGTACGTGCCACCTGCCGTAATATTGGATTTGTTTCCGATGATGTTGGTCTTGACGCTGACAAATGCAAGGTCCTAGTCCAGATTGAGCAACAGAGCCCTGATATTGCCCAAGGTGTCCATGGCCACCTCACCAAGCGCCCTGAGGAGATTGGTGCTGGTGACCAGGGTCACATGTTTGGTTATGCCACAGATGAGACTCCCGAGCTGATGCCCCTCAGCCACGTCCTTGCAACTAAGCTTGGTGCCCGACTCACCGAGGTCCGCAAGAATGGGACCTGCCCATGGTTGAGACCTGATGGGAAAACCCAAGTCACTGTCGAGTACTACAACGAAAAAGGTGCTATGGTTCCAATCCGTGTTCACACTGTCCTCATTTCCACTCAGCATGACGAAACTGTCACTAACAATGAGATTGCTGCTGACCTTAAGGAGCATGTTATCAAGCCTATCATCCCCGCAAAATACCTTGATGAGAAGACCATCTTCCACCTAAACCCGTCTGGCCGTTTCGTCATTGGAGGTCCCCACGGCGATGCAGGTCTCACTGGTCGTAAAATCATTATCGATACTTATGGTGGTTGGGGAGCCCATGGTGGTGGTGCCTTCTCAGGAAAAGATCCCACCAAGGTCGACAGGAGTGGAGCCTACATAGTTAGGCAGGCCGCCAAGAGCATTGTTGCAAATGGGCTTGCTCGTAGGTGCATTGTGCAGGTTTCTTATGCCATTGGTGTCCCCGAGCCATTATCGGTATTTGTGGACACGTATGGTACAGGAAAGATTCCGGACAAGGAGATTTTGAAGATTGTAAAGGAAACTTTTGATTTCAGGCCCGGAATGATTGCTATTAACTTGGATCTAAAGAGGGGTGGCAACAGCAGGTTTTTGAAGACAGCTGCTTATGGGCATTTTGGAAGAGACGACTCGGACTTCACATGGGAGGTTGTGAAGCCCCTCAAATGGGAGAAACCCCAGAACTAAATGTCTACTATTCATTGCTTGTGGGTGATCAATAATATATATTATTGCTTTGTGTTGATGCATTTCTATTCGATGCCTATTGTATTTTGTTTCCTTTTTTGCAAGCATTTGGTTGACATTATAATTTTTAGTAAAATAGGCCTAAATTTTGAGTCATGATGGAGTACATAGCAGAAACAATATAAATAAATAAAGTGGGGTGATATTTTGGCAATTGTAATATCATCCCTCCCTAATCTTTATTTATTCTTGTATTGTGATCGGGGCGAAGCCACATGGAAAGGTGTGGGATCAATTGACCCTATCGGGAAAAAAATTATTTTATAGTATATGATAAAATTTACGTGTAATGAATAAATTGACTCTATTGAAATTTTATAAACTTTTTAATATACGAGGTCAAATTGAATTTTTTTTATAACTTTCTCAATTATATATTACTTCTACTCCTTTGGGATGGTAATTTGGACCCCAAAATTTAGAGGTGTCACAAATCACCTTATAGCGAATGTAGGATACATTTTATACATGTTCAAGCATATCAACGTGAGCCTAGGAATTCCGGGGTTGAGATCTCAACTAGATTCCCACGATGGACATTTTATTTACAATGTAATATTAGACTATGCAAATTATTGTATATGTTATATTGGACCTTAAAAGGACTTCGAGGGCCTCTTCTCGAGAGACCGGATTTAAGGTCTCGTTATAGTGGGAAAAATGGTGATAGTGGGTGCTCGGGTTTATTGAGATGACTTTCATGCTCCGAGATGACCCGACCCTTTTTATGTTTTCTTTCATGCACCGTCACCCAAAACAATTTTCAAACAAAAGAGCAAAAAGCTTTCATAAAAAAATAATAAAACGCTTTAGGGTTAGAAAATCTTAGGTTAATAATGAGAAGTATCAAAGACCCTATATTCCTATTTGACGAAAGATTTGAAAACCTTGTGTTCTAAAACGTCATTTCATTATAATTGATCTAAAAATGAACTTTTCTGTTAATCAAATCCTTCGTGCATAGATTCAAAGATGATCAACACTACTTTCAAAGACAATGTCATTCTTCGGTTAAAATAAGGCTTAGAACAATGCTTAAACTCAAGGCACTTAACACAAGTCAAATAAAAAGCTTTTATAAAAATCACATACACACACTTTATGCTTAGAAAATCAACAAGATATGGTAACCGTGTCTTCACGGAAGTCGGAGGTGCCTAATACCTTCCCCTCGCTTAGGCAAGCCCCTCGAACTCTATGAATCTCGGGTTTCAGACCAATTTTACGGAGTCACATATTGAGAAAACCTACAAAATTCGGATGAGTTGGTACATCCATTTAAAACTATACCGACTTATGACTCTGTCTAATTCGACCTAATTATTAAAGTCAATCTTTTCAAATAGTCGACATTTATATCGGTTTTGTCCTAAAAATCTCACCCTTAAAATAACTTAATCAATATAGCAAAATACAAAAAATGTAGAAATCAAACAAATATTAGGAATCAAAATTTTGGACGTCGACAACTATAAAATAAGTCACACGAGAACTCCACAGTTGGTTTGACGAACTTATAAGTAGTGGTCAAATTGGCTTCTGCCTATTCCATTTGGGAATAGGCTTGAATCGGGATAAGAAAACTTGATTTTAAAACATTTGGGCTTCGAAGCGTTTTACGGTAGCTAGGTTTTATCTACATTAGGCCCTTTTTAAGTTTTTCATAACATCAACTCATCAAGTATCAACTGTCTCAACGAACTAGGTTTCAGTTCTTTCTAGATCCTCCATCCAATTACATTTGTATAATATGTAACTGTTTTGATGGTAGATAAATTGTTTGTTATGTTCGCAAGTTGAAGAGATTTGATTTTTTTTTATAAATAATTTAACCTGATAAAATTTAGGCGTTTTGAAGGCAAATTATCCGGGGAGTGATGGAGACTGAGTTAACTGAACTGTTCGAAACGGCGAAAAAAGCAGCTGATGCGGCAGCCGCCGCCGTCGAGGGAGAGTTGTCGCCGGAGGAAGATAGGTGCCTGGATGTATTGAAGCAGCTCGAGAGGTTCCCTGTTAATTACCAGGTTTTAGTATCTACCCAGGTAATCTAATCTTTTTTTTCCGCTTGTTTATTTAATTTTAATTTCGGCCTCTAATATTGATTGGTATATATGTGTATAATTGCAATTCCATTGGTTTTTATTTGTATGCATTTGTATGTTATATTGATTGTTTGAGTGCTATGCTTTGGAGGGTTCATTTTTAGATTTGAAACATTGAACTTTGGAATCATTCTCTATCTGGTATTTTGTGAACAAGCATATCTTAAATCCTAGTAATTATTTTATTATGGGGTTTTTAAATATTTTCATTAGTTTGGTTAGTAAAGAACACGAATGAAGAGCCAGAAAAAGTGTAAAATATTTGCTTGTTTGCCTGCTTACACTGAAGAAACTTATAAAAGCACTGGGTGGAAAATTTAGATGCAGGAAAAAGAATTCCCAAATAATTATGATGGCAAAAGAAAAAAATTGTCACCTGATCGCTGTTTAGGCTTTTGGTGAAACCTTTAGCTTTGATATTTCTATTTTGCTATTTTAATAACCTGTGTATAATTTGGAAAGTGATATACGAAAACATATTGAAGATTGTAGCTGAACAAATGAATTCTCAGTTTGAATTTTAGTAGGTCAGTGATTAGTTTCAAAAGATGTTATGCTCTTCCAGCTTGGAAGGTACCAAAAGAACTACCAACATTCACATCAAAATTAAAGAGAATCTATTTCATTGTGAAAATAAAAGAAAATATATAGGTAATCCTCATGGAGGAGAGGATGAGAACTAAATTAAGTCTTGTATAACACTATTTATCTGAATCTGTCTACTATATAAATAAAGCTATCCGAAAAAGGTAAAAATTAAAAATTAAAAAGAGGAAACATTGACATTAGGCTGTGTCTAATTACTTCGGTTAATCTAGAACAGAACCTTGAATCTCTGGAATTGTAGAAATAAAATCAATCACCTAGCCTGAAGACCTTAATTGAGTGAGTATAATATTAGTTTGTTGTGTGTCTAGTACCTTTCCATTTCTCCATAGGGCAACGGGACAAAAAATTATAGATTCCTTTTAAAAAGAAAGTGGATTTATGTATCTAACTGAATGATGGGGACGCCCATTCATAGGTTCCGTCTAAGGGTGTAAACGAACCGAGTCGATCTGAGTACTGAGTTGCTCAGATTTGGTTCACAAAATTTATCGAGTATAAAATAAGGTTTGATTGAGGCCCATTTAGCTACCGAGTCGAGCACGATTCCGAATTGAGCCCGAGCAGTTTAGATTTTTTCAACGAATATGATCCGAGTATCAATAGAAAATTATAATTTGAGGAGGTTCGAGTAGTTTATCGAACTTTAAAATGTGCTCATATTTTACTCATTTATATTTCGAGTCGAGCTCAAATCAAACTTTTAGTTGAGCGAGTACGAATCGAGCCCGAACTGTTTGCTCATTTTACAGACTTGCGTCTAAAATATCCTCAGAAAATAAACTAGAAATACAATGACTAGATTGACTTGGAAAAGCCAACATATGCAATCAAAGGGATCTGCAATTTGTGTTGTAAGTAGGAGTAAGAGTAACCTTTAAAACCTGTCTGGTCAAATAAGATAAGATTAATTTGGGACATCTAATGAAGATAATGAGCAGTCTAACGTATGTGAATATGACCTAATCAGAAACAAATTAACAATATTCTAGAATCAATAGGCGGAACTAGGCTTCATAGGGGTGCTAGCTAGACCGCCTAGGCATTTTTCCAACCGATCTTATTTCTACTAATATTATTAAAAAGTGGACTCTTTTTGTGGAACAAAAAAAATTGACAACTGAACTCTTTTTGTGGAACGGAAGGAGTATTTTCTTGGTCATCTTTGGATCTCTGATATAATTGATCATATTTCAGGTTGTACTATGGGTTCGCGTTTTCCCAATTGATCTTATTTATACTAATATTATTTCAGGTTGGCAGACGGCTTCGACATCTGACAAAACATCCTAGGAAAAAGATTCAGGCTTTGGCTGTTCATTTAGTTGAGATATGGAAGAACATAGTTGTTGAAGAAACACTGAAGAAGAATAGGAACGGAAGTTTTTCACCTGTCGGTGCAGAGACATCTGAGGCATCAAAAATTTTGGGGCTGAACTCCTTGAAGGTTGAGAATGTTGAGAAAAACGATTCAAGTGTTATACTAAGATCTGAGAAGCTTATTAAATCTGAAACACGCGCAACTGAGAAAAAAGTTGAAGCTTTTGATGCTGTCAAGAATCTAGGGAATTCTGTTGGGAAACAGAAAGAGGTTGTAACGATAACCACACATGGGAAACAAACTCCAGAAGTGCGAAAACCTACACTGACCACAGTTGCAGCCCCAAAGCTGTCTAAACTTGTTTACTGTAACGATGCTGTGCGGGACAAGATTCGGGAACTTCTTTCAGAAGCTTTATGCAAAGTTTCGAGCGAGGTTGAAGAGCATCTAAGAGGCAAAGTAGATGCATGCGACCCTATTCGAGTTGCTGTGTGTTTGGAATCTGCAATGTTTGAGAAGTGGGGCCGATCTAATGGTGCACAGAAGGTCAAATATAGATCTATTATGTTCAATATTAAGGATTCAAGTAACCCGGATTTCCGTAGAAAAGTTCTCTTAGGACATGTCAAGCCAGAGCAGGTCCTTGAAATGAAACCTGAAGAAATGGCAAGCAATGAAAGGCAACTTGAGAATAAAAAGATTAAAGAGAAAGCTTTATTTGAATGCGAGCGTGGAAAACAACCGGAGGCAACTACTAACAGTTTCAAGTGTGGTCGATGCGGAAAAAGGAAATGCACTTATTACCAGTTGCAAACTCGGAGTGCTGATGAACCTATGACTACATTTGTAACATGTGTAAACTGCAACAAACGCTGGAAGTTCTGTTAAGTTGCCCATCATTCATTCATTTGTACCAATACATATTGGTACGGTAGATTTGGTTGGAGGTGTCCTGTTTTAGATTTATCCTAGTAGTCCTAGGCCATTGAGGTGCCTAATTTCTAGTAAGAGATGGTCATTTATGTGTAAGAAGGAAGAAAATTTGTTAGCTCTTTAGTAATATTTCATCTCTGTTACTGTTATACAAGTGAAGTAATACAAATGAGAGTGCGCCAATTAACTTTGTCATAACAAATTATAAAACTTTGTAATCTCTCACTCTCTCTGTTTCAGAGTTTTAAAATGGACAGAAAAGAAAAGAAATGGACGGAAAATTTATGTTTTCTTTCCCATTCTTATGTTTCTGAGTTTTTTAATAAACGAAAAAGAAAAGAAATGGATAGAAAACTTGGCCACTTTTTCTGTCAAAGTTTTCCGTCCAAAATTAGCCTGATTTGGACGGAAAAGAAATTGAAATAACTAATATTTTTATAATTTTCATATTATTCTCAACTTTTAATATAATAAATTTTAAATTACAACTCATGTCCTCAATTTTAAATTTTCTATTCTTTTTTATTAAAAAACTCAGAAACAACACAAAAGAAAACTTCAAGTTTTCTATTCTTTTATTTTCTGTTCTAATTTAAGTTTTCTATTCTTTTCTTTTCTGTTCAAAACTCAGAAACAAAGCGTAAGAGATGATCATTTATGTGCTGACTTTGTGAAAAGAAATTAGAAAATTTGTCCTACTTTTTTTTGTTTAGTTCTTATTGTCGTCTCTGAACGGCATGTAACTCTTTTGATTCTCAGTTACGTGGATAAGTTTAGTGATAACAATTCAATTTATTTACATTTTGCAATTATAATTTGGCACAAATTTATATTAATATAATAGCAGGACTCTTTTCTCAAAGTATAAAAAGAAAAAGAAGATATTTATGAAATAAGAAATAGTATTTCAGACTTCCAGTGATGAAAATTACATAACATGCAACTCTTTTTCTCAATCTCTTTCCAATTTGGCTATAAAAGATATTATTACAACAGCCTTTGATTAGTAATCTCTTTCCTTTGGGGGGACTAGGAACCAACTCATGGGTAATGGCAGTGACCAAAAGAGGGATCATTTATAGATGGTGTCCCAATTTCAGAGTTGCATATTCCCTTATTCCTCAAATACAGATCAAGTGCATAAGATGCATGGTTTCTCAGGGTGTTGGGCTCATAACATGACCCACCCGGTCGTATTTCAGCACAGTTGAGTTGTGAGCAACATGAATCTAAAAATGCCTGAAGTTTATCAGCTGGGGCTGACACTTGAGCCACACACCACCTCTGATTCTGCATCATGCATGCATGCACCCACCCACCAACATAAATATATACATCCATAAAAACTCTAATTTCCACTTAAAAAAAACTCCACCCTTTTTGTCTTTTCATCATTTTCTTTAGTGACATTACAGTCATTTCACTATTTTATTACGAAGGTCGAAATACCATGATGTTTTAAAACTGATTTATAGCCGACATTGGTTGTCATATATATATATATATATATATATATATATATATATATATATATATATATATATATATATATAGTCCGTTTCTCAAGCGAATTAGAAGGAGCGAACTAAAAACGAACCGGCTATCTATAATGACGGTTTTTTCCGTCGCTATAGCATAGAAAGCCGGTTTTTTATGCTATAGCGGCGGAAAAAACCGTCGCTATAACCGGTTCGCTCTTAGTTTGCGCTCCCCAGTTCGCTGGAGAGCCAGAATTTTAAGGGACAAAAAAAGCAAGAAAAGAAAAGACCTTAATTTTGCAACACAGTATTTCGGAATAACTTAACTATGGAGTATGGATCGGCATCGGCTGATCTGAAAGTGATAGGAAACAAGAATTTATGAAACTTACTTGCTTCTGCCCGGTCCGCATGGCACAGCTACAGCAAGCAAACAGGCAGAGGAGGAAACCAATAAAATGCAAGGAGGAATTTGTCATTGCCATGGAGTTTTCTTTTCCTTCACTCGGCTGTACAAATTACTCTCTGTCTCATTCAGCTTAAATAATATGATCAGTTACATTTGGGAAGTAAATTTGTTGTTTCAAAATTTTGGTAATAAATGCAACATTACGATAATTATTCGTGGAAATATCAATTCTCTACAATTTTTTTGATATTTTTATAAGTTCTATGTCATATGAGTGTGGGACCCATTTACTATTCATGTGAAATAACTTGTAGAATTATCATTTTTATTTGTAGAAATATCAATTCCCTTTTATATAGTTTTGTAATAAATGCAAGATTATGATAATTATTCTTGGAAATATCAATTCTCGGCAACTTTTTTTATTTTTTACAAGTAAAAATTGATATTTTCATAAGTTCCCTGTCACATGAGTGTGAGACCCATTTACTATTCATGTGAGAGAAAACTTGTAGAAGTATCACTTTTATTTGTAGAAATATCACAAGAGTGTTGATACATGGGTGACACCCTACTCCTACCCTACTCATAATAACCAATCACAATCAAAATACTATTATCTTCGTAAAAATATTGTTGGGATTACTATCTTCAAGATTTTGTGTACTTCTGGTTTTTAGTCCCCTTTTGCACCATAAAAAGAAAGAAAAGAGGTTCTTAACTTCAATATGAATAAGAAAAACATATATATATATATAGAGTCCGGTTCTGATAAGGGAGTTCGGATTTTCTTAAAATCCGAAATTGTTTTTTTTTTTAAACAACTAAAAAAAAATTAATATTTTATTGAACTGAAATTTTTTCATAATACAGTGTTTTAGGCATAATTTGAATATATATAACAAAACAAATCTGTACAAACTGTTTTATATGTATCTAAATCACGCAAAAAACACTGTATTATAGAAAATTTTCAGTTCCATAAAATATTAAATTTTTTTAGTTGTTTTAAAAAAACAAAAATAAAAAATAAAAAAATTGAGGTCCAGATTTTGATCAGGTCCGGGAGTCCGGACCTGATCCGCTGTCTATATATATAGGAAAATGTATATACATAGTTGTGTAGTACACAGTCGCTTATGACTACGATTTTTTGGACTATGGCGCCATAGATATTCTGATCTATAGTGACGGGTTCAACCGTCGTTATAATCCAAAAAACCGTCGCCATATCACGACTATATACTACACAGCTATATATATATATCTATCTAATAAAATACAAATATGATTTTGAATTTTCCGCTCACTCAATAAATCATCTGGGCCGTCTAAAGTTTGGGATAAATCCCACCGTTCATACATCTATCTATCTAATAATCTAATAATAATTTAATAAAATACAAATGACTTTAAATTTCCCGCTCACTCAATAAATTATTTTGGTCGTTCAAAGTTTGAGATATATCATATTGTCCATACAGTGCCGGAGGCATGGGACCCAGCTAGTATATGTATATATATCTATCTAATAAAATACAAATGATTTTGAATTTTCCGCTCACTCAATAAATTATCTGGGCCGTCCAAAATTTGAGATAAATTTCACTGTCCATACAGTGCTGGAGACACGAGACTCAGCTAGTATATATATAAAGGGTGTGTCCTAATCAAAATATTCCAAAAAAGATATTTTTTTTTAAAACGAGGACGGGTAGTTTCTAGAAATTTTAAAATTGAAAAGCTATTGGCAATCAGCTTTATTATTTATAATAATAATAATAACTAAGTTGGAGCTGGTGCCACCATGGACAACCATTAAAACATGCCTTGTCTTTTATTTTTTTGGACTGGTCAACAAAAAGAAGAGAATTTCATCAAACAATGAATAGCAAAAGATATCTGTACATGTACAAACCCAATCCCCTCACCTTCTCCACTCCACCCCCACCCCAGACAAAAAATTGAAAATAAAAAAATTAAACCTTAAAACAAATACTTTCAGTCACTTGCATACACATAACAATCACCTATTTTCAAACACAGAAAAAAGTAAAGATTGGGGAGAGGGCAAAGAATGCAAATTCAGAAAAACACTCTGAAGAAGTTTCTCCTACTGCCACTTGTTCTTTGAACCTCTTCCTGAGGGGTTCCTCCCCCAAACTGTCCCATTTGCTCCTAATATCCTCGTGAAAATCAACTTAGCCTCCCAAATTCCATAATTAAGGTCCAAAATATCGTAAGGATTACCACTTGGTTAATACCACCCCGGTGTACTCTAGACGAATCGCACATTGGCTACGTTCGATTGTTTATTTTGCTCTCTGACCTTAAATCTGGATTGTCACTTTTGTCTGTGTCATAGTTCTCCCTCTGGGATATAATGTCCATGCTACCTGCTTGAGTTCTTCGATGCCTTCGATCCTGAAAAATATAACCATTAAAATCCATGTCAAGCCATTTTTTAACAGTTATTCTAATGCTCAAGAGCTGCACAAGTCAAAGTTTCGCAAAAGCGCAACTGTGGCTGGTTGGAGAGAGCCAGCTTGCATTGTATTATTGTATATGCCGTTGGGAAAAGTATACGAAAATGGTGAAGTAAAAGACCAAATAAGGTGTACCACAAATGAGCATGAACCTGAAGAATTATACGAGTAGAAAGAGCTATTTTATATATTTCTTTTTAAATATCAATCTTCAAAGCCTACTAAGCTCCTCCCGGCACGAAAGGCGAAAACCCTTATGTGGAATGGGAGGGAGTGATGAGTGCCCGGTGATACTGGTTGGGGGATTAAGGTGGGATTTTCATTTTTTTTATGTCATTATGTGCATGTTAACCCCAGATAAGAATTATTTATTTAAAATTCAAATTAGAAAATATTACTACGCATACTATGCACTATCGAACTGGTGGCAACATATATAAAACCATTGAGGTTGAACTTCTCAGACTATACAGTTTACAGAAGAAAGTGTATAATGGTCATATTAACAGTAGGATGATAGTTAGCCACAAGCCTAGGTTTACAACTAGAGAAACAGTGTATAGCTGCAATGAATCAAGCTGAGACAAGCTTTAGGATGTTTACTAGACTCGTTTACTGTGAGACCCCAGATTTTATGAATAAATATTTAATTTTCTCGAAATAATTTTGTGAATATTATGGTGTGGATTTGATATAATGTTATAGTTGTTGATAGTATTTATAAATTTTGCAAAGTAAGCAAGTGCTTGTATAATATTCGATTGGTCGGGGAATATTATTGTACGACGGCACAATCATTGGTGGACCCCACAACGGAAGTATTGTCGTAGTTAGAAAACGACAAAATTATCTTTCAATAAAAATAACGGCGGAGGTGTTACCGTTAAAACTGTTGAACTACCCGGTAATAAAAGTACAGTAATACGCGTGGTTGCATAGTAGCACACGGTATTAATTATTGATACTTCCGTGAGAAGTCACTCAGTTATACTCAATTATTGTTACAGTACTTGATGCATCATATCTCTCATATTATTGATTCAATTATTGTTACAGAATCATCTGCATAATATGATATATTATTAAATCAATAATTGAGACGACAAAGTTATTCATATTATTATTTGCAATATTGACAATGTCTAGAAGTTCTGTCAAGGAGAGGTTTGATCACCTAATTGCGCGCCAATAAGGAGAAATCCTTATCGGAAAGCCCCCTCTTTCTTGGGAACGACCTGGTTGTTAAAAATTGTGAATTATAATATTAATGATGAATAAGTCCGTGTTGATTAAAGATGAATTTTATAGTTCCATTGTGTTGGAATTATTTGTGTTAGTGAAAATTGACATTTGTTTCGATAATAATTGATGTTTGGAGCTTATATTGTTCAATCGGGTATTCGGGACACTTTTCGTGTCGAGTTACTATTCACGAGTTAGTATTCATGAATTACTATTCACGAGTTACTATTCACGAGATACTATTCACCCGTAAGATGTATTTCTTTTTGGTTCAAATTATTTTTGGGTACAATATTATTCCATGAAGAGATGTGCTAATTTTTCAGACCGTTGGTTGAAGATATAATGGTAAATCAATATGGACCACTGGTGGAAAGTTATATAGTGAATCAATATGGATCGCTGGTTTAAAGTTTTAATAGTAAATCAGTATGGACCGTTGCTTTAAATTTTAATAGTAAACCAATATGGACCGTCCGTTTAAAAGTAAATCAATCTGGACCGTTCATGAATTAGTTAATATTCAGTCCATTCTCCTATAAATAGAAGCTCATTCCTTCATTATTTCTTACGAATTCACTGAAACTCTAGAGAGAGAAACTATAGAGAGAAAGAAGAAAAATATTCTGCTACTTCACTACTCCAGTATTCAGTTTTTCTAAGGTAGTGGATATTATTTGTTGTACTCGTAAGGGGTATTCTTTCTTTCTTATTCGTGAAGAGAACTTCTGTTATTACGTTCTTTATTATTATGTTAGAATTACCTGTTTATGCGAAGTACCGCATACATGGTAAAATTCTTCTCTTATTCCATTCTTTATTATTCTGTTGGAATAACCTGTCTGTGCGGTCTATCGCATGTCTGGTGAATTCTGTTATTCCATTCTTATTATTCTATTGGAATAACTTGTATATGCGAAGTACCGCATACATGGTGAAATTCTTATGTTCTTATTATTCTGTTGGAATAACCTGTTTATGCGAAGTACCGCATACATGGTGAAATTCTTCTAATATTCCGTTCTTTATTATTCTGTCGGAATATCCTGTCTGTGCGTTTACGCCGGATCTGGTTCCATTATTTATTATTCTGTCGGAATATCCTGTCTGTGCGTTTACGCCGGACCTGGTTCCATTATTTATTATTCTGTTGGGAATAACCTGTCTGTGCAGTCTATCGCACGCATAGTGAATCCTTCTGTTATTCCATTCTTTATTATTCTGTTGGAATAACATGTCTATGTGGATTACCACATGCATGGTGAATAATCCTTTGTATTCATTCCTTATTAAATTGTGGAAATGATCTGTATACGTGGATTACCGCATGGCGGGTGAAAATTCATTTGCAGTTTCATATATTCTATTATACTCAGTTGGTTAAAATTTTGGCTTCTATACTCCATGAAATTAGTGGAATATCCTTGATATTTGCGCTTCATCTAGTATCTTTTCATGAAAATATTCTTCTGAGCATTCTTGAATTTTACTGCACAAAGCAGTATCATGTTAACAATTTGGACGTTATTGAGTTCAGGATAAATTAACTTATAAATCTTTAAAATTTATTCTTGAACTTGTTTTATTGAATTGTCATCATCCTCATGCTTATATTATGTTGAAAGTCATCTTTGGCTTATATGCATAGATGGACTTGATATAATTATGACCAGGGATTATTCGGTATAATCATGACCGTAATGTGACGAATGATGTGGTAAAAGTCCTCATTGGCATGTAATTCATTGGTGGACAGTTGTTGGTATGATTATGACCAGGGATTATTCGGTATAGTCATGACCATTGATGATTACATGAATATCCTTGGTCGTGGAGCAGGGATAGTTCAATTTTATTTATTAAGCCGAGTCTCAGCGATAAAAGTGATGAAAAACCTTTTAAATCATAGAAGATAGTAGATTTTATTCTCTACTTGACTCTTCTAATGGATTGCGTGTTCCGCTGCAGTTAAAATTGATGTTTATTATATTTTATCAGTTTAACACCGTTAAATGCTAATGATAATTTATTCTGCATTATCTTAGTCATAATATTTCTTACTGGGCTAGTTGAGCTCACCCTTTCTTTCACTGTTCTCTTCAGGAAATGAGAACGTAGTTGGAACTAGTCGGGGAACAGAGTTATGGTACTAGATGGTGCATTAGTAGTCCTCATTATTCTGTGAAATAGTGTAATGATAAATGTAATGAGGACTCCATTGAGTGTGGATATTGTCTAGATGACAATATTTGTATTAAAACTCACAGCTTATGTTTTGTCGTATTTTACACGACTGTTGTATAATTAAATTATATTTGTATTCAGTACCTTATATCTGACGACCCAAGATGGGTGATGTATACTTATTTTGGGGGCGTCACATTTACTACACAAGAATGAGCTCGAGCCAAGCTGTTTGCACTGGCGGAACTAGGGAGGGCCAGGGGATTCATATGACCCCCCTACCCTGGAATCTAAAAATATGCTAATATTACTTAAATTTGATCTTTGTTATAAGATGGTATTAATTCATTTGCTTCTTCATGTCGCTCCACCTATAATAAACTAGTTGATAACCATGCAATGCACGAACTAGTTTGAATAATAATTTTAATAATTTGTCAGACATTCATGTAAAAAAAACAATACATAATTCAGTAATTATTTTTACCCGTAAGTGCCTAATAACACTAATCAAATAGTGATATTTGAATTTAATTGGAATACTAATTCCTAATAAATTTTTGCGCTAAATTAAATTGATTATAGTAATATTTGAGAAAGAAAACATACACTATATATTTCAATTAATTAATTTAATAATGATATTTTCAAATTTTTAATTGGCTATATCTAAAAATTGAATATCTTAAATAAAATTATAATAATTAAATTGTCTTACATAAAATTGGTCAAGATATATTATCTTAAACAATTTTTTTAATAAAAAATATTATAATAAGTTTGGTAGAACGAAAAATAAAAAATATTTTAGACTTGTCTTCTCTTGTTAGAGAATAAAAATAAAAAATTATTTGTCTATCATCATTTACTTGTATTTATATATAAGAATAGAAGAATAGATGAGTTATCAAATTAAATGAGTTAACTCAATTAATTAAGAGTGGACTGAACGATTTTTCCAATTGATTTGATTTGATTTGATGATGTCATCATTTAATAAATTTTTTCAATTGATTTGATTTGATGATATCATCATTTATGTGTATTTATATATAAGTATTGATTAACAATATTACTATAAGATAAAATAATGTTAAATAAGTTTGATAATTAATTAATTAATATTACACTCATTTGTCTTACTGATTTAATCATATCTTGGTATCAATTTTTTTGTAAATGAGAATAACTTAATTCATTTTCTTACTTTGAGTGGCTCCTCTTAGTTGTTTCCAAGGGAGATGACCAGAACCACAATAAATAATGCTACTATCACATAAAAAAGGGTCACATAATGCTCACATACACACACATGCATATTGCGGGCCCCACATGTCAGGCAAAGGCCCACAGTATGCATGTGTGTGTATGTGAGCAGTATGTGACCATTTTTTATGTGATAGTAGCATTGTTTTACCACAATATAAGGTTTTGAATATATAATATTATAATTTATAATTTATCCATAAAAGTAGCTAATCAGTTGACTAAAAACTTCAAAGTCTGATTAATAATCACATAGTTCGGAGGAAATTAATATATATATATATATATATATATATATATATATATATATATATATATACAGACAGGATCAGGTAAGGGCTCCCTTATTTTGTTAAAATGCGGACTTTTTTTTTTTTGATTTTTTTTGGTTTTTTTTTTTAAAAACAACTAAAAAAAATATTTAATATTTTATGGAACTGAAATTTTTCCATAATATAATGTTTTGGGCGTGTTTTGAATACCTATACCAAAAAGTGGTGGTACAGTTTGCCCAGACTGTACATACATATTTTTGTTATACGTACCCAAATCACATCCAAAACACTGTATTATGAAAAAATTTCAATTCCATAATTTTTTATTTATTTTTTTTAGTTGTTTTAAAAAAAAAGTAAAAAAAAAAATATATAAAGGTCCATATTTTAACCAGGTGCGGGATCCCGCACCTGATCCGCTCCCTATATATATATATATGTGTGTGTGTGTGTGTGTGTGTGTGTATTTAAAGTCATTACTCTTAACTCAAAGGTTGACAAGGGTTGGAATAGGATATTGTGAAATACTATAATTGGGTAAAATGAATTTGAAAGAAGCACTCCAAGCGTCAATAAATAAATAAAAATTAACGATGTATTTTGCCCCCCTCTAAAAATGTTCTGATTCCGTCACTGGTTGTTTGCATGCCTAACTAGGAGGCATTCCACGCATCTAAGTAAGAAATTCCATCGTGTTGGGAAAGGGGGTGAAAGCACAAATCATACATGTGTGTGTGTGTGCGCGCGCGCATATACATATAGAGAGAGAATGGCCAGAAGAAGAGAGAGCCTCCGGCCATCATTTAACTTGGCAAAAAAGAAAGTTAGGGACAAGTAGCTGAAATATCTGCAGTCAAGAGTGTAATCAATTATGAATGCACTCATCAAAAAATAGAGTTAGCACTTAAGAGTTGATGATTTAAGAAAAACTGCATAAAAAGTTTTATGCTATAAAATTAATACTCTATTGTTGCAATCCACAACTCACCTCCCGTGGTATGGGATATTCATCTGACTCAAGCATACGAACAACTTGGCTCATTTTGGGTCTTTTGTCAGAATCTGGATCAACACACCTTAAAGCAGTTAAGAGGGCTCGCTTCAGGGCTCTTGTTGATGGCCTTGTTTCAATGTTTGGATCCACGACTTCCTCTGAACGTCTGCTTCCAACCATCATTTTTAGCCAGTCTACAAGATTAACCTGTAAATAAGGTTTACATTCATCAAGACTGCAAAACTCTGAATGATCAAGAATCAATGGATGTTCGAAATAAGCAAACCAGGCCAAACTCATAACGAGTAAAAATAATCACTAAATAGACTTTTATGTAAAAATAATTATTATTATTTGACTTGGAAAGTTTATTCAACATAATCACTAAATAGATGTAAAGTTCCATCAGATATTAATAAGCAAAATTCTTAGAACTGCAAATATAAACGATCCAATAGAAAATTATTGTAGGAGCATAAGAAGAATATATAAATTAAGAACATATAGCTTATGAAACTTTTGGTATGCATGAATTTCAAAAGATGATGGAGCTTTCCATCTACTTTTAAAACTAGATTGTTATTGATAATAGTAGCGGTTATATGTAGAAATCTCAAGTGCATCACGTGGTTTCTAAGTCTTTTTTTATTTAACCAAATATGGTTACTAAGTTTTTCACAAAGTATTGGTATCTATAGATTATATGAGACAGCTGATAAAGAAAAAAATCTCTCTAATTACAATCCAAACTTTTCACTAAAGTAATAATGATACCTCCAAAGCTCAAATGCATTAGATTTATAATTCTAATAATCATGCTGAATCCAGACTCCCAAGTTACGGGTATGTGTTACAATCAAAAGGCTTTTTTATAGTAGTGAAAATCTAGAACCATATCATTTTGTAAGGATTCTTAAATCTACTGTATTATATTAATGCTTAATACCTCTTGAGCAGGACGACCATAGTCTACAGGATCTCTGCCAGTGATTGCTTCTAAAAGCACAACCCCAAAGCTATAAACATCACTCTTCTCATTTAGAAGGCCAGTATTTGCATATTCAGGAGCCACATACCTGTAAAAATTGATGGAAGGAAATTGAACATGAAATATGATTACGCTTATAAATCAGTATAATTTAAACAACAATTTTACAACTCCAACCCTTATGGCCACTAAGAACAAAAGAATGAAAAAGCATAAAATGCAAGTATTACTTGGCATACATAATAATTTGGAAGCAATACTAAAAATATACTGACCCAAATGTTCCCATGACCCGAGTTGTAATGTGACTTTTTCCGGCACCAAGCAGCTTAGCCAGGCCAAAATCAGAAACCTTGGCATTGAAGTCATCATCAATCAGTATATTGCTCGACTTTATGTCTCGGTGTACCACTTTTGGCTCAATTGCTTCGTGCAAGTATGCAAGACTGCAATTAATGTACGACGTAATGAGATCTATAATGTTGGGAAAAGATTGAGTTGAATTAACTTACGCTTTAGCTGTACCAAGAAGAACCTTCGTCCTGGCCTCCCAAGTAAGATATCCATGTTGGCGCATAGCTCCATGAAGCCATTGTTCTAAATTGCCATTATTGACATACTCATAGACTAACATCCTGATATGATGAGATGGAAACTCTTAGAATAGCTATATAAAATCTAAAAGGAAAACAGACATTACAAGCAGCGTCATCATGCTACTAGTTTAAGAGCGTGATAAAACAGCATTCTTCAGCAACCAGAAGTTAGCCCCAGTGGTACCGCGTAGGCGCGTACCCCATTTCACAGGGGAAGGCTCAATGTTTAAGATGGGGCATGAATTATGTATATTAGATACAATGAATATTTGTATTTCAATATTTTGATTTTTAAACAGCATGGCAGACTCATTCCTGATATATAACATGTTCAAAATGAAAATCATACCTATGAGTTCCTTCTATGCAGTACCCCAACAGTCTAACCAAATTTTTATGGCGCACATGACCAATAGCTTCAACCTCCACACTGAATTCCTTCTCTGCTTGGCCCCTAAAAACAGGAAATATATTTAACCTGAGAGAATTTGAGGGAACACGAGAAACAAGTTAACAAAGTTGAGAAGCTAGGAAAGCCATTTCAAACTTACAGATTGTTGAAGAGCTTCTTAATTGCCACTGGACTCCCATTAATCAAATGTCCCCTATAAACAACTCCATAACCACCTTCACCAAGAACATTCTCCTTAGAAAATCGGTTTGTTGCAACTTCTAGATCTCTTAAGGTAAACCAATGACCCCAACCCAAGTGAGAAAATTCAGGAAGACCAGTTAAAGGAGAAGGGGCAGTTATTGGATGTGAAGAAGATCGTTTATACACAGAAAATGTTCCAGAACTCCCTTCTTCTCCAGATTGCGACCCGCCACCATCTTTCACCATATGATGGAAAGAACCTTTACTGCTATTATTATCTCCATTCTTCAATTTCCCAATACCTAGATGCACCAAAACTTTATCTGATTCTTTATCACTAGATTTGTCATGAATGGTGAGAAGAATCCCTTCACGTGGAACAAATTCATTTGTAGAAACTTGTTCTACCCGTACTTCTTTAATTTCCTTCGAAACAGTTGGAATTTGGCTAAGGGGAATCCTCTCTGTTGTTCTTTTTAATTTCTTTCGTGAAGTAAGATAGAACGCTAATGCCAAAAGAATAACTACAATAAATAATCCCACAATAATCCCAATTATTTCCCAGACTTCAAGGCCTAAAATAGTTTTCTTGGATAATCCATTGTTTAGATCGTTAGCCATCTCTTGCAGACTACAGAGACCTACAGAAGTAATATTCCAAAGAACATGATTAACTATTTCAGAATATCCATTTTACTGCAAACATTTATGTTTATATTGTTCAGTTACTATACAGAAAATTTGCAATCTTTGTAGACTTTTCAGCATTTTATGCCTTTCTGGGCTCCCATAGAATTTTGAATCATCATTAATGATAGTAACATGTGTCGTTTCCTTTTCAAGCCAACAAAAATGCTTGAAATGTGAGAAACAAACATGAAGAAATTACACAATGTAATTACCAGAATCCAAACAAAAAGTATAATACATCAAACAATTTAACAAGACCAATAATCAAGAATTCAAGATACCATTTTTAAACACATGAATACAATCTCCTTATTAAAAGTCACTGTTAATGACTTAAACTAATAGACAAAATAAGAAGAAAAAAATCAGCTTAAAAAAACAAAGAAAAAATGAGTTCCTAACCTTTTGAGATAGGATTCAAAAGACCAACTTTCACAGCCCAGATCTCAAAAACCCCATCAGCAGACCATCTCCTTAACCAATGAACCAAACACCCTTACAGATCTCTAATCAAGAAAATCAGGTAAACATTTTCACATCCAAAAACACCCAAATCAGTACAATTTTAAGCCATCCTAATTCAAAAAACAATCTTTGCATTAATTTTTCATCTGGGTATTCCCTTTAGTGGCAAATGTGAGTCTGAATCCAAGCTCAGATGGAGCTTTCTTGACACCACCCTCTGCCCCACTTTTGTTCTTAAGAACCCTAAAGCCAGCAATGACACCAAAAAGAATGCTGTTTTCGCAAAGTGAACTTTTGATGCATAAAAATTGTAGGAATGAGAGAGAAGGAATGATGAGTTATCAGCGGTAGGTGAGAGAAAATGCTAACAAATGGAAAACTGTTTACTACATATTGTTGGTCAAATATTAAAAAGTTAATCCTTCTATCTCAAATTAATTGATCAGTTTTGATTTTTTTAAATTAAATTGACTATTTTTAGAATTAATAATTAATCATATATAAATATATTTCTAAAATTATAAAAATTGGGATTAGTAATAAATTGTATATACTTTCTTTTGGTTATAATCTCTTCACCTATATTTTAGTAAAAAATAGTAAAAAGATTAATTTTAAAAATGGTCAATTTAATTTTAAAAAATTAAAATTGAACAATTAATTTGGGACGGAGGGATTATTAGTTAAGTAATGAGCAAATTAGAGTGAGGTTGCAGTATTGGAAAAAAGGGTGCTTTAGATTTTTAAATAACAAAAAAAAAACTGACTCTCTACCAAAAAGTTAGACTACTTTTTACCTTTGTTGCCCAGCAGAAAACAACAATCCACTATTAAAAAAATGCTGAGATTTCTTTTATTTCCTTTTGTTTTATTTTTTGAGGGGAAAGAGATGTAGGACTATGAAGTAACCATGGTCGAGCTGTCGAGTCTGCTTAATTATTCTACGAGTTGGACATATGAGCCAATCAAGTTGAAACCTTAATTTAAGATTTTGTTCTACTACCGGTGTTTGTAGTAAGAGCGTTTCGATTTTTAAATGTATCAATTTTGGTGTGTTGCGTTTGAAACTTAAATGTTATATTTATAAGTTAAATCTACTTATACAAAATAGGACTGATTTTGAAAAAAACTTAATTTCCTGCTTACCTATTAAAACATCCGGACCGTCAAAACTTTCGCATAAATCTAACCATCCATTGAACTCAGTTAACTTCACATATATATGGCTATGCGGGCACTTGGCACCCCACCGCCATTAATACATATGGCTATGCTACCCTCCTTCATAAAACCTCACCTGTTCCTCTTTCGTTATTCAGTTCTCCACTCTCCCTTTTTACCAATTCCAACTCCAACCACAATCTTTACTACTAGCTTCCACTCCTTTAGCCGGCGATCAATCGCCACAACTGTTGTGGCAATGGGAGGAAGCAAAACCACGCCGGACCACTTTGCCGGAGATTGGTTCTCCGTTCCAGGACTCCGGCTTCATGATCATCGATTCACTGTCCCTCTCGATTACTCAATCGATCACTCTACTTCTACTACCATCTCCGTTTTCGCTTGCGAGGTTATCTCTGGTAATTTCCTCGATTCAAATATTATGTATTTCATTTTTTAGACTATATATATATAGATTTGTATAGATAGATTTGTGTTGTGTGTGCATATTTACTTCACAAAATAAAACACAATGTTTATTACTCCCTCCGTCCCTAAAAAGAAAGAAAAGAAAGGTTACATTTTGACTTTTTGAAATTAATTTGCCAAATCTATATGAATTCATTTAATTTTAGTTAATAGAATTGAAAAAATATTAACACTAAAATTTATTATTTTCAAAGCTTACATGAATCATATTAATTTTGAATTTTAGAATTTTTGGAGTTGACATTATAAAGTCAAGATGGGGTCTTTTTGGAATAGATGCAGTAGTGTTTGCATCAGATAAAAAGTTCCCCAGAATCCATAAATGCATAGTTATACACATATATATTATCTCTTGAACTAAGTTCAATTTGAAATTTGATGAGGTTGATAGTGGTGGGACAAACCATTGATCAAATGGTTGCCTTGACAAAATATGAGTTAGGCAAAAAATTTATTTAAAGTTTTTAGAATCAGAAATTTTACTCTAGATGTAAGTGGACTCTAGATGTAAGTGGATCCCTCATTGTATACGTGCTATCTGAATATATGTGTGTAATATTTGGTCCATTAGTAGTTAAATCAGATGCCTTATATCTAAAAGGAAGCAAGGACTCTTAAATATGAGTTCAAGATTCTATTTTTATGTATGCACTTCTTTATATATACTTTGTTAATAAATGTTAGGACAAAAGGTGAACTCTCTTTCTAGAAGTAGTTTTTTTGTCGATGGGCTGAAAAGTTGTGTCAAATTAGATTTCATTAAGGTAGTTGAATATTTGTGCTTTAGGCTGAGAATAATTTGAAGATGTACAAGTAACTTTATGTGCACTAATTTTGAGTTTTGATGCCTAAGTTTGTTGGTCTACAAAGAGAAAACTACACCCTCTGCACTAAAATTAGAGTCCAGATGAAAATCAAAGTATCTAATTTGTGATATTTGAACTGATATCGGCAGTGTATTTGGCGCTAAAACTTTCATTTCAACATCTTTTAGAGACAATGTCAATGAAAATTTAGATAAAAGGCATTGTGAGCTGATATGATATAGGTGTTTAGTTTTTCAACACTTTTTGAGTTGGATTTTTTCTTTTTCTTAGAGGTGCTTCTGCTAAGTATTTTTTTTATTTTTTTATTTTTATGTTTATGTTTTATGTTTTGATTTATCAAAACTGAATAAGTTTGAGGGCACTCCTAATTTCTTGCATTCAAGCGGTTTTGGTTGGAGTTAGGAATTTAGGGCTTCTTTGTTTCAAATGTAAAAATGCAAAATATTTAATTTGAGTGAAAAAATTTTGTGCACATACGAGAAGGATTGTAGGGTTGTATTAAGTGATAGAAATGTGAAGTATCCAAAAATCTAATTTGGGTAATTTTAGAAGTTTAGAAATATAATTTTAAAAAATTTTGGAAGTTGGGTTATTAATTTTAGAAATATAATATTAGAAGTTGGGTTATTAATATGTTTATTCCATTTTATGAAGTGGGTTATTCAAGTTTATTCAATTTTATAACACTCACCTTCACAAGATTCTCATGTTTTACTCTTGAGCGATTTGATGGCCACGATATGATTTCCACGGTTAAGACACCTAATTAATTAAGGCACCTCAATTTGACAAGAAAGTATGTTACCTTAATATTTGTGCCTGAAGGTATCCACGATTAAGACACCTACAGTGCCTCAAAGTATGTGGCATTTGCCATATTTGTTTCTCCAGTTTTTGAAAAATTCAACGTTCTGACTATGTACTGATGATTAAACAGATATTCTAGGTTTCAAGGCGTTGCAAATCTCACCCTGCATTTTCCTGAGAATTATGGTGGTGAAACATCTCAAATTCTTTACATTGGCTTAAAAGGTGAAGCCACCCAGGTAATATCAGTGCGAAAGTTTGGATTCTATGGACTTATTTGTGCAATAAATGATATGTTTTCTTTTTTACAACATATATGTTGCAACAATTTTCTTTTTTTTGGGTTCCTTTTGATTGATTTTATATTTATAATTACAATTACGTTTCTTGGTTAACGTGAACAATAGAAAGAACCCATGTGTCCAAATATTACATTAAAAAAAACTATCATTCTTAATCTAATTACATATATGTTTAAATTTGATTCATGATATTTCACGTGCATGCATAGGCATCAGGATGTCTCAAATACTATCAGTGTTTAGTGAATTTTGTGTTGAGTCAACATGAAGTTTGCAGGATGGTGACATTTGCCATATTTGTTTCTCCAGTATTTGAAAAATTCAACGTAGCAAGTTCAAAAAGTTAATAGCGAATTTCTCCTTCTGAAATTGTGATGCTTCATTAAACAAATTACTATGATTCAAAGCAATGTCTTATTGAGTTCCTATATTCAAGATTTTTTTAGGCTAGAGATATCCTATTCTTCCTTTTCTACTGTTTTGCTCAGTTCCTATGTGGCTACTGATTTGCTCAAGTTAGTTTACTGCTCTGGTAAATGTGTATTGTGAAAGTCTATTATTTAATATTAATTATTATTTAATACTAACTACATGGCCTCTTTTCTCCATCTTTCTTAGTCTTTTTCACATTTTATTTTGATTTTTCTTTTCTCCCTCTGTTTTATTTTTGAAAGAAATGAGTCCTATTTTGGAGGGACAAGTGTTTCTTTAATCTGGGTTTTTTGAACTATTGTTTCTATTTCATTTGGTTCTGTTTAGTTCTTCTTCTTAGGTAGACCCTTATTTGATTTAGAGATTGTAATGCTTCCAAATTTCAGATATCATATTTCTGAATAATGGACTACCTAATCGTAGTGTTTTAATTTATATTTACTTCTTTTTTGTTTTTGTTGGTTTACTTGGTTTACATTCTGGTCGATGCCATTTTAGATTTTGGGTGGAGTGGATTTAACAAATGAGAAAGGGAGCTATGTTTTTTAAAGAAACTTGGTATTTTTATAATCTGGGTGTTGAGCTTTTGTTTCTAAATAAAAGATTAGTATATTTATTTGTGTTTTTATCATTTTATTGGTCCTTTCTTCATTAAATGTTAAGCTCTAACAACATCAGCAGCAAAGTGTTGATAAGTTAAATGTTTAAGTTATTTTATTAGAAATTTGGCAATAAAGTGTTGTAATTATATGTGTTGTAATTGAGAGTGAGTATGAAGGGGATGTTGTGATTGTTGTGTGGAGTAATAAGGGTAGTAAAATCTGGGCTAAACCATAACCAAATACTTATGAGTTCTGTCCTAAAAAGAAATGCACATGTTATGTTCGATAAATTGCCTCTAAGAGGCTGTCAAGTAATATAATAACAATAATGCAAAAAGCTTAAGTTAAAGATATCACAACTTCATCATCCAAGGAGATGCCCCCTTAAAAACATAAACATAGTTTACAGGAAGTAATAGGAAAATAAGGACATTACGATTGTCAGTTCATTACAGACCCAAACTTCCACCGAGAAAAACTGCACATTTCCCCTACAAAAAACAGTAGTAACAGCATTGTGCAATTGTGGTGACTGCAACAACATCTAATAAGCACATTCAAGTCAATCTTGGTAATATATATCATCCAACTAAGGCCCCCAAACTAAATGAACTCAAATCCTCCATAATAATTTACAACAATACTCGCGCACCTAGCTGTATAACAAATTTTCAGATGTTTATGCTATTTGAACTTTTCAGAATTCTAAAAGTCAAGTTTAAACCAAGCACTTTCAGGAAAAGCATCCTGAGAATTTTTCTAATACAGTTATAACATAAATGTTTAATATGAAGAATTGAATGTTTATAAATTGCTACAAACATGATTGATCAACCATACAATGATAATTTAGGTGCTGTTTGTTTACATCTGATTGTCTCTTAATGGGCTGCCTCTTATTCGCTAAGAGGCATGATGCTGTTTGTTTTGTTTTTTGTTACCTCTGAATGCCTCTTAATCGGTAAGACATAAAATGAAATCTTAATAATTAAGAAGTACCTCTTAATGAATTTTTTTTGCTAATTTTTTTTATATAAATATATTAAACAATATTATGCACTCATTTTTATTAAATTGAATATTTAAAATTATTAAATAAAATTTTATCCTTTAAAATAGTAAAATAGTGTCATTAAGAGACAACTTACTTTTTAGTTATCAAACAATTTTTTAGATTCAGAACTCATAACCATTCAGATGATCTAATTTATTAAGACATCATAATCATTCAGATCTTAATTCCCAAATTTATCAAACACAACCTTAGCATCATGAGCTCAAATGTTGTACTTCTTGGCTTTTTTCCTCTATATGTTTCTTGGCTTTTTTCCTTTCTCTGTATTTACATGTGTTTGTGTGTATATATGTATATAATTTTATTGTACGAATTAAATTATGAAAATGGTAGTTTCTCAAAAAATTATTGGTGCCCCTTTTTTGATTTCTTTTTCTGTTTGATATGTTTCTCTAATTTGGTTGATTGACTGTATATTTCTTGAACATTTATGGGAAATCAAAATGGAGTAGTATGAGTCTCTTATAAGCAGTTTGATTAGGGTTCGTTTCTTTAAAACCCTTCCCCCTTTTTTTAATTAGGGGTCTAAAATTTTTTATTCTCAATGTAATCAGTAATTCAGGATGTTTTGGGTTTTGATTGGGTGGTTTTGCCTTGAAATTTCATGAATGACTTCTTATTTATTTTTTGCCTACTGAGGGGTGTTTTTGTTTAGTATATCTAATTTTTTTGGGCTTCTTTGGGTCTTGAATAAGCGAAATATATTGTATATGTTATTCCTGATATAAGGTAGTTCGTATGAAGGATGGGACAAAAGTATTGGGCTCTTGAGGTATAAAGCATAAACTTAAGAAATAAACATATGACTTTATGATATAATGTACCTTAGGGGTTGATCATAGTCTCATAAAAGAAAATGCATAATGGTAAAATGAATTGATTGGGCATAGCCTCATGGAGTTGATAGTCTATGTGTGTACTGTGTGATTGTACTTGCAGGTGACTTATTTAACACATTCTTCTTAGTGGTATACGTGTAGTTGCACGTAACTGGTGATTTTTTCCAAATTGTATACGTGTAGCTCAACTTTGGACTAAGGTAAATACATATTCATAGACAAAGGCAAGTACAATGCTCCCCTTTCTTTCTCAAATGAAAAATCTAATACAAAAATTTGTATTTCAAATCAGTTTTAGTTTTGAGCCCAGGTGTTTATCTAATAAATTTAGTTATATATCAATCCAAATGTCCAAAGAAAATAAAAAAAAATAAAGAAACTAAACACAACTTAAACAGAACGAAGAATGAATAACTTGGTATGAGAATACAAACAGTGGCATGATGAATAAATATCTGGTAATCTTGGGTTCTTCTGTAGACTACAGATGAATAATGAAGGCTAAAAAAATGATTTACGTTGTTTATTATTAACACAACTGACTATAGTAAAATAATAATGGTAGTAGTAGATATAGATAATAATAATAATAATAATAAGTAAGATGTGAAACAATTATGAAGTCATTTGCTTTAGTAAAAGTTACCTTCACTTTTCTTAATTAAATGTTTAGTTTGTCGAATAAGAGTACTGCGTGCTTACCCACTAAAAGAAAATAATAAAAAGAGGCGTACATCTTATTAAATGTTTTAAAAAACACCCATTTCCGGATTCTATCAAAAGATTTTCATTTCCAAAGTAAAAATAAATTAAGTATATCATATAAATCAAAAGATGAAGGTCACAAAGATCTGGGATATTGAAAAATAGGAAGACAATAACTATTATGGGGCAAAAAACAGTTATTCTTACTATATTCAAAAGGAGAAATAAGTAAAGGAAAAGTCATGTTGTACACGTGTTATTTCATAAAGCTTTGATGTATTTATTGAGGTTCATCTACGCATGACGCAATGATAGCAAAGTGGCAAGGTCCAACAAATACACATAAATGATCTAATAGAACCACTCTCAACTTTGATGTTATTATTACTTCACAGCATGAGAGAAATTAATTGATTTAACTGCTACGTTCTCTCCGATTCATCAGCTCAAGTGCTCAACTCTAGGGCTTTTCTTTTTTGCTCTTCTCCTTTCCATTCTGGTAATTAGTTCACCTTACTTTCTCAATTTTGATATGTTCTCTTTCAGTTGCATATGAATTGTATATATATATACACACACACACATATGTTCGTATTCAGTTGTGATTGTGTACATGCTTTTCTTCTTAGAGTTTCCCCCCCCCCCCCCCCCGTTTTTAAGCTGTTCTGTATCAAATCTTTGTTGAGTTTTGTGTTCCAGTTGTAAGTTTCCCAATTATGGTAATGTTTGGTTAAAAATTATTATTTTGATTATGATAGTATGAAAATTGGGTCCAAATTTTGTAGTGTGTAATATCCTTTTAAATTAAAGTCTCTCATTTGCATAAGTACTTGATAAGTTTAATATCTAATACTCCTACATATTAAGTAACTGTACTTATTAGTTGTTATTACTACCTCCCTTTAAAATGACAATTGTACCCTTTATTGAAAATTAACTTCTTCTTTTCATGACACATTTATTCTATTTTAAACAATCATTTAACCTTCTTTTTAAAACAATCAATTCGTAGTTAAATATTGTGAATTATTATTATTTTGAATGTGAAATATTGTTTTAGTTGTGATAGATTTAATTAGTAATAAGAATATTCTTTCATTAGTAATAAGATATATAACTTATGTTTTAGTTTTACTTGCACATGAATCAATCAGTTTATACATATATCTTTTTCATTACATTTTGTTATCAATTTCCAAGTAGTTGATTTAATTTGTTGATATAAGTAAATGATTCATTTCAATTTTTACATTCTTGGGATTATATTGCTATTTAATGGAAACGTGTTCATTCAACAAGTCGAGGGTGGAGAAAAGTTAACAGGGTTATGTGTATTTTATAATTCTTAAATCGTATTCAAGTACTCACGTGTCAATTGTTTCGTTCTTGCGATACTACTAATATTTTGCTTTCTCTTATAAATAACAGATTTTTGTTACAAACAATATTTGTTGGTCGTGGACGTTGCCGATGGATAGCCTTTCTTTTCAAAGGTTTATGTACTGAAGACATGGTTTAGCTTGACAGATCTACAAGGTAAATGTTATTATATGAATTTTCAGGTATATATTGAAGGATACTTGGTGTAAGCTGTAAATAATATTTTTGGTGTAAGATGTAAAGTAAAGGGTTATGCTCAACATGTTGTTTCTCTATTTTCTACATATATGTATTTTTGTTTTTCGTCTTTTGTAAAGTTGGCTAATTATACATGGTTATGATGATTTTGAGTATGGAATGATGTTTTTTTTTGTGGTTTGAATATGTATAGATGATTGTAAATTTTTTAAACAGGTTTAGATTTTTCTGGATATCTATTTTTAAAAGAAATTTTGCCGAAATTTCATGAAATTAGTAGCTACTAGCTTGATATTTTGGTGGTTTGGATATGTATGGATGATTGTAAGTTTTATATACAGGTTTATATTTGTCTGGATATCTATTTTTAAACGAAACTCTGTCAAAAAATTTTAAAATCAGTAGCGACTAGCTTGCTGTTTTGGTGGTTAGATATGTGTTGATGATGAAGTATGTATTAATTTTTGCATGTGTGTATTTTATGTGTTTCGTATTTTGTAAAGTTAACTAATTATATATGGTTATGATGATTTTGGGTATGGAATGATGGTTGTTTTGGTAGTTTGAATATGTAGTGATGCTACCGAAAACCTGCTCAAAATGCTCAAGAGAAACATCAAAACTACAGATCTAAATGTTAACTGTATGTGGGACTTTGGGTGGAATGAGGTGATGTTTGCATATGTTGAAACAGATGACATTATAAAGGATGTGGACCAGATGTGGTTGATGAACTCATAGACGAAATCTTAAGAGAATGGTAACATGAGAAGCTCCAGTACTCTATGATGTTAACTGAGTTATTTTCTAATACATAGGCGATATTATGAGTTTCACATTGTCTAACTGTGGTGTTGTAAAAAGGTAAAGTACATAATTATTTGTAGAGTTTTGTTTTGAATTTGTTGCTACAATATATATATTCTAGCTGTGTCCAAGGACGATGGGTTTTATCCCAAATTTACGATGGCCCAGATGATTTTTTTGGCTATATGTTTGACCAAATTTATCTTTTTTGGCAGTTGGGTCAATCATTTTTGAAGTTCTTATTTTATTTTATTTTTTATTTAATCAGGCAAAGGAGCTACAATGTTTTTACCTGTTAATGTATCAGCGACTGGTATTCAATGGACACATTTTTATGATTGATTGTGCTTAAAATAGTTTTACTAATTAATCCATGTTCCATCTAAAATTGTAAATTAAATGAAGGGAATCAATAGCATATATGTGAATAGAAGTGCTTTTAAATGTGCTTGAAGAAAATATGAAGGTCATTGGCATTGGGATTGTTTCGAATTTAATAAATGTAGTTAACTGGACTAGGTCAATTTTATTGTTGAGTGAATGTGGATGTTGGCTTTAGTTGTTTCCTTAACAAATTCATTTTTCCTTGTCAGTCTCGATTTCTTCTTTACTTTTTGGGTGGGATGTCTATCTTAATTAGAAATTTTCTTATTTACAACAAATAATTACAAAATTTTTTAATTTTTATTAAATATATACACTTTAAACATTGTAACTCATATTTTTCATTTAGATTCATCTTTAGGTATTAAATAATTACACGAGTATTAGTAGTGCCAGAGGCACGGGTTAACTCTAGTATATATATATTCTACAATTGGATTGTTTTTATAATTATCCAAATTATAGGATTAATTTTAAAATTTTATAAATATTATTGATTTAAAATCTAAAATAATAAAATATGAATTTAATTTAAGTTTTATTATATATTGAAATCGAGGGAGTATGATTGTTTGAGATTGTGAGTTTAAAACAGTTACAAAAACTTTTGTCCTAACATTTATTAACAAAGTATATATAAAGAAGTGCATACATAAAAATAGAATCTTGAACTCATATTTAAGAGTCCTTGCTTCCTTTTAGATATAAGGCATCTGATTTAACTACTAATGGACCAAACATTTTGTCAAACAATCATACTCCCTCGATTTCAATATATAATAAAACTTTTGTCCTAACATTTATTAACAAAGTATATATAAAGAAGTGCATACATAAAAAGTTAGGACAAAAGTTTTTGTAACTGTTAATAAAACATTGTATATAAAGAAGTGCATACATAACTGTTAAATATGAGTTCAAGATTCTATTTTTATGTATGCACTTCTTTATATATACTTTGTTAATAAATGTTAGGACAAAAGTTTTTGTAACTGTTTTAAACTCACAATCTCAAACAATCATACTCCCTCGATTTCAATATATAATAAAACTTAAATTAAATTCATATTTTATTATTTTAGATTTTAAATCAATAATATTTATAAAATTTTAAAATTAATCCTATAATTTGGATAATTATAAAAACAATCCAATTGTAGAATATATATATACTAGGGTTAACCCGTGCCTCTGGCACTACTAATACTCGTGTAATTATTTAATACCTAAAGATGAATCTAAATGAAAAATATGAGTTACAATGTTTAAAGTGTATATATTTAATAAAAATTAAAAAAATTTGTAATTATTTGTTGTAAATAAGAAAATTTCTAATTAAGATAGACATCCCACCCAAAAAGTAAAGAAGAAATCGAGACTGACAAGGAAAAATGAATTTGTTAAGGAAACAACTAAAGCCAACATCCACATTCACTCAACAATAAAATTGACCTAGTCCAGTTAACTACATTTATTAAATTCGAAACAATCCCAATGCCAATGACCTTCATATTTTCTTCAAGCACATTTAAAAGCACTTCTATTCACATATATGCTATTGATTCCCTTCATTTAATTTACAATTTTAGATGGAACATGGATTAATTAGTAAAACTATTTTAAGCACAATCAATCATAAAAATGTGTCCATTGAATACCAGTCGCTGATACATTAACAGGTAAAAACATTGTAGCTCCTTTGCCTGATTAAATAAAAAATAAAATAAAATAAGAACTTCAAAAATAATTGACCCAACTGCCAAAAAAGATAAATTTGGTCAAACATATAGCCAAAAAAATCATCTGGGCCATCGTAAATTTGGGATAAAACCCATCGTCCATGGACACAGCTAGAATATATATATTGTAGCAACAAATTCAAAACAAAACTCTACAAATAATTATGTACTTTACCTTTTTACAACACCACAGTTAGACAATGTGAAACTCATAATATCGCCTATGTATTAGAAAATAACTCAGTTAACATCATAGAGTACTGGAGCTTCTCATGTTACCATTCTCTTAAGATTTCGTCTATGAGTTCATCAACCACATCTGGTCCACATCCTTTATAATGTCATCTGTTTCAACATATGCAAACATCACCTCATTCCACCCAAAGTCCCACATACAGTTAACATTTAGATCTGTAGTTTTGATGTTTCTCTTGAGCATTTTGAGCAGGTTTTCGGTAGCATCACTACATATTCAAACTACCAAAACAACCATCATTCCATACCCAAAATCATCATAACCATATATAATTAGTTAACTTTACAAAATACGAAACACATAAAATACACACATGCAAAAATTAATACATACTTCATCATCAACACATATCTAACCACCAAAACAGCAAGCTAGTCGCTACTGATTTTAAAATTTTTTGACAGAGTTTCGTTTAAAAATAGATATCCAGACAAATATAAACCTGTATATAAAACTTACAATCATCCATACATATCCAAACCACCAAAATATCAAGCTAGTAGCTACTAATTTCATGAAATTTCGGCAAAATTTCTTTAAAAATAGATATCCAGAAAAATCTAAACCTGTTTAAAAAATTTACAATCATCTATACATATTCAAACCACAAAAAAAAACATCATTCCATACTCAAAATCATCATAACCATGTATAATTAGCCAACTTTACAAAAGACGAAAAACAAAAATACATATATGTAGAAAATAGAGAAACAACATGTTGAGCATAACCCTTTACTTTACATCTTACACCAAAAATATTATTTACAGCTTACACCAAGTATCCTTCAATATATACCTGAAAATTCATATAATAACATTTACCTTGTAGATCTGTCAAGCTAAACCATGTCTTCAGTACATAAACCTTTGAAAAGAAAGGCTATCCATCGGCAACGTCCACGACCAACAAATATTGTTTGTAACAAAAATCTGTTATTTATAAGAGAAAGCAAAATATTAGTAGTATCGCAAGAACGAAACAATTGACACGTGAGTACTTGAATACGATTTAAGAATTATAAAATACACATAACCCTGTTAACTTTTCTCCACCCTCGACTTGTTGAATGAACACGTTTCCATTAAATAGCAATATAATCCCAAGAATGTAAAAATTGAAATGAATCATTTACTTATATCAACAAATTAAATCAACTACTTGGAAATTGATAACAAAATGTAATGAAAAAGATATATGTATAAACTGATTGATTCATGTGCAAGTAAAACTAAAACATAAGTTATATATCTTATTACTAATGAAAGAATATTCTTATTACTAATTAAATCTATCACAACTAAAACAATATTTCACATTCAAAATAATAATAATTCACAATATTTAACTACGAATTGATTGTTTTAAAAAGAAGGTTAAATGATTGTTTAAAATAGAATAAATGTGTCATGAAAAGAAGAAGTTAATTTTCAATAAAGGGTACAATTGTCATTTTAAAGGGAGGTAGTAATAACAACTAATAAGTACAGTTACTTAATATGTAGGAGTATTAGATATTAAACTTATCAAGTACTTATGCAAATGAGAGACTTTAATTTAAAAGGATATTACACACTACAAAATTTGGACCCAATTTTCATACTATCATAATCAAAATAATAATTTTTAACCAAACATTACCATAATTGGGAAACTTACAACTGGAACACAAAACTCAACAAAGATTTGATACAGAACAGCTTAAAAACGGGGGGAAAAACTCTAAGAAGGAAAGCATGTACACAATCACAACTGAATACGAACATATGTGTGTGTGTATATATATATACAATTCATATGCAACTGAAAGAGAACATATCAAAATTGAGAAAGTAAGGTGAACTAATTACCAGAATGGAAAGGAGAAGAGCAAAAAAGAAAAGCCCTAGAGTTGAGCACTTGAGCTGATGAATCGGAGAGAACGTAGCAGTTAAATCAATTAATTTCTCTCATGCTGTGAAGTAATAATAACATCAAAGTTGAGAGTGGTTCTATTAGATCATTTATGTGTATTTGTTGGACCTTGCCACTTTGCTATCATTGCGTCATGCGTAGATGAACCTCAATAAATACATCAAAGCTTTATGAAATAACACGTGTACAGCAGGACTTTTCCTTTACTTATTTCTCCTTTTGAATATAGTAAGAATAACTGTTTTTTGTCCCATAATAGTTATTGTCTTCCTATTTTTCAATATCCCAGATCTTTGTGACCTTCATCTTTTGATTTATATGATATACTTAATTTATTTTTACTTTGGAAATGAAAATCTTTTGATAGAATCCGGAAATGGGTGTTTTTTAAAACATTTAATAAGATGTACGCCTCTTTTTATTATTTTCTTTTAGTGGGTAAGCACGCAGTACTCTTATTCGACAAACTAAACATTTAATTAAGAAAAGTGAAGGTAACTTTTACTAAAGCAAATGACTTCATAATTGTTTCACATCTTACTTATTATTATTATTATTATTATCTATATCTACTACTACTATTACTACTACCATTATTATTTTACTATAGTCAGTTGTGTTAATAATAAACAACGTAAATCATTTTTTTAGCCTTCATTATTCATCCGTAGTCTACAGAAGAACCCAAGATTACCAGATATTTATTCATCATGCCACTGTTTGTATTCTCATACCAAGTTATTCATTCTTCGTTCTGTTTAAGTTGTGTTTAGTTTCTTTATTTTTTTTTATTTTCTTTGGACATTTGGATTGATATATAACTAAATTTATTAGATAAACACCTGGGCTCAAAACTAAAACTGATTTGAAATACAAATTTTTGTATTAGATTTTTCATTTGAGAAAGAAAGGGGAGCATTGTACTTGCCTTTGTCTATGAATATGTATTTACCTTAGTCCAAAGTTGAGCTACACGTATACAATTTGGAAAAAATCACCAGTTACGTGCAACTACACGTATACCACTAAGAAGAATGTGTTAAATAAGTCACCTGCAAGTACAATCACACAGTACACACATAGACTATCAACTCCATGAGGCTATGCCCAATCAATTCATTTTACCATTATGCATTTTCTTTTATGAGACTATGATCAACCCCTAAGGTACATTATATCATAAAGTCATATGTTTATTTCTTAAGTTTATGCTTTATACCTCAAGAGCCCAATACTTTTGTCCCATCCTTCATACGAACTACCTTATATCAGGAATAACATATACAATATATTTCGCTTATTCAAGACCCAAAGAAGCCCAAAAAAATTAGATATACTAAACAAAAACACCCCTCAGTAGGCAAAAAATAAATAAGAAGTCATTCATGAAATTTCAAGGCAAAACCACCCAATCAAAACCCAAAACATCCTGAATTACTGATTACATTGAGAATAAAAAATTTTAGACCCCTAATTAAAAAAAGGGGAAGGGTTTTAAAGAAACGAACCCTAATCAAACTGCTTATAAGAGACTCATACTACTCCATTTTGATTTCCCATAAATGTTCAAGAAATATACAGTCAATCAACCAAATTAGAGAAACATATCAAACAGAAAAAGAAATCAAAAAAGGGGCACCAATAATTTTTTGAGAAACTACCATTTTCATAATTTAATTCGTACAATAAAATTATATACATATATACACACAAACACATGTAAATACAGAGAAAGGAAAAAAGCCAAGAAAACATATAGAGGAAAAAAGCCAAGAAGTACAACATTTGAGCTCATGATGCTAAGGTTGTGTTTGATAAATTTGGGAATTAAGATCTGAATGATTATGATGTCTTAATAAATTAGATCATCTGAATGGTTATGAGGTCTGAATCTAAAAAATTGTTTGATAACTAAAAAGTAAGTTGTCTCTTAATGACACTATTTTACTATTTTAAAGGATAAAATTTTATTTAATAATTTTAAATATTCAATTTAATAAAAATGAGTGCATAATATTGTTTAATATATTTATATAAAAAAAATTAGCAAAAAAAATTCATTAAGAGGTACTTCTTAATTATTAAGATTTCATTTTATGTCTTACCGATTAAGAGGCATTCAGAGGTAACAAAAAACAAAACAAACAGCATCATGCCTCTTAGCGAATAAGAGGCAGCCCATTAAGAGGCAATCAGATGTAAACAAACAGCACCTAAATTATCATTGTATGGCTGATCAATCATGTTTGTAGCAATTTATAAACATTCAATTCTTCACATTAAACATTTATGTTATAACTGTATTAGAAAAATTCTCAGGATGCTTTTCCTGAAAGTGCTTGGTTTAAACTTGACTTTTAGAATTCTGAAAAGTTCAAATAGCATAAACATCTGAAAATTTGTTATACAGCTAGGTGCGCGAGTATTGTTGTAAATTATTATGGAGGATTTGAGTTCATTTAGTTTGGGGGCCTTAGTTGGATGATATATATTACCAAGATTGACTTGAATGTGCTTATTAGATGTTGTTGCAGTCACCACAATTGCACAATGCTGTTACTACTGTTTTTTGTAGGGGAAATGTGCAGTTTTTCTCGGTGGAAGTTTGGGTCTGTAATGAACTGACAATCATAATGTCCTTATTTTCCTATTACTTCCTGTAAACTATGTTTATGTTTTTAAGGGGGCATCTCCTTGGATGATGAAGTTGTGATATCTTTAACTTAAGCTTTTTGCATTATTGTTATTATATTACTTGACAGCCTCTTAGAGGCAATTTATCGAACATAACATGTGCATTTCTTTTTAGGACAGAACTCATAAGTATTTGGTTATGGTTTAGCCCAGATTTTACTACCCTTATTACTCCACACAACAATCACAACATCCCCTTCATACTCACTCTCAATTACAACACATATAATTACAACACTTTATTGTCAAATTTCTAATAAAATAACTTAAACATTTAACTTATCAACACTTTGCTGCTGATGTTGTTAGAGCTTAACAGTTAATGAAGAAAGGACCAATAAAATGATAAAAACACAAATAAATATACTAATCTTTTATTTAGAAACAAAAGCTCAACACCCAGATTATAAAAATACCAAGTTTCTTTAAAAAACATAGCTCCCTTTCTCATTTGTTAAATCCACTCCACCCAAAATCTAAAATGGCATCGACCAGAATGTAAACCAAGTAAACCAACAAAAACAAAAAAGAAGTAAATATAAATTAAAACACTACGATTAGGTAGTCCATTATTCAGAAATATGATATCTGAAATTTGGAAGCATTACAATCTCTAAATCAAATAAGGGTCTACCTAAGAAGAAGAACTAAACAGAACCAAATGAAATAGAAACAATAGTTCAAAAAACCCAGATTAAAGAAACACTTGTCCCTCCAAAAGAGGACTCATTTCTTTCAAAAATAAAACAGAGGGAGAAAAGAAAAATCAAAGTAAAATGTGAAAAAGACTAAGAAAGATGGAGAAAAGAGGCCATGTAGTTAGTATTAAATAATAATTAATATTAAATAATAGACTTTCACAATACACATTTACCAGAGCAGTAAACTAACTTGAGCAAATCAGTAGCCACATAGGAACTGAGCAAAACAGTAGAAAAGGAAGAATAGGATATCTCTAGCCTAAAAAAATCTTGAATATAGGAACTCAATAAGACATTGCTTTGAATCATAGTAATTTGTTTAATGAAGCATCACAATTTCAGAAGGAGAAATTCGCTATTAACTTTTTCGAACTTGCTACGTTGAATTTTTCAAATACTGGAGAAACAAATATGGCAAATGTCACCATCCTGCAAACTTCATGTTGACTCAACACAAAATTCACTAAACACTGATAGTATTTGAGACATCCTGATGCCTATGCATGCACGTGAAATATCATGAATCAAATTTAAACATATATGTAATTAGATTAAGAATGATAGTTTTTTTTAATGTAATATTTGGACACATGGGTTCTTTCTATTGTTCACGTTAACCAAGAAACGTAATTGTAATTATAAATATAAAATCAATCAAAAGGAACCCAAAAAAAAGAAAATTGTTGCAACATATATGTTGTAAAAAAGAAAACATATCATTTATTGCACAAATAAGTCCATAGAATCCAAACTTTCGCACTGATATTACCTGGGTGGCTTCACCTTTTAAGCCAATGTAAAGAATTTGAGATGTTTCACCACCATAATTCTCAGGAAAATGCAGGGTGAGATTTGCAACGCCTTGAAACCTAGAATATCTGTTTAATCATCAGTACATAGTCAGAACGTTGAATTTTTCAAAAACTGGAGAAACAAATATGGCAAATGCCACATACTTTGAGGCACTGTAGGTGTCTTAACCGTGGATACCTTCAGGCACAAATATTAAGGTAACATACTTTCTTGTCAAATTGAGGTGCCTTAATTAATTAGGTGTCTTAACCGTGGAAATCATATCGTGGCCATCAAATCGCTCAAGAGTAAAACATGAGAATCTTGTGAAGGTGAGTGTTATAAAATTGAATAAACTTGAATAACCCACTTCATAAAATGGAATAAACATATTAATAACCCAACTTCTAATATTATATTTCTAAAATTAATAACCCAACTTCCAAAATTTTTTAAAATTATATTTCTAAACTTCTAAAATTACCCAAATTAGATTTTTGGATACTTCACATTTCTATCACTTAATACAACCCTACAATCCTTCTCGTATGTGCACAAAATTTTTTCACTCAAATTAAATATTTTGCATTTTTACATTTGAAACAAAGAAGCCCTAAATTCCTAACTCCAACCAAAACCGCTTGAATGCAAGAAATTAGGAGTGCCCTCAAACTTATTCAGTTTTGATAAATCAAAACATAAAACATAAACATAAAAATAAAAAAATAAAAAAAATACTTAGCAGAAGCACCTCTAAGAAAAAGAAAAAATCCAACTCAAAAAGTGTTGAAAAACTAAACACCTATATCATATCAGCTCACAATGCCTTTTATCTAAATTTTCATTGACATTGTCTCTAAAAGATGTTGAAATGAAAGTTTTAGCGCCAAATACACTGCCGATATCAGTTCAAATATCACAAATTAGATACTTTGATTTTCATCTGGACTCTAATTTTAGTGCAGAGGGTGTAGTTTTCTCTTTGTAGACCAACAAACTTAGGCATCAAAACTCAAAATTAGTGCACATAAAGTTACTTGTACATCTTCAAATTATTCTCAGCCTAAAGCACAAATATTCAACTACCTTAATGAAATCTAATTTGACACAACTTTTCAGCCCATCGACAAAAAAACTACTTCTAGAAAGAGAGTTCACCTTTTGTCCTAACATTTATTAACAAAGTATATATAAAGAAGTGCATACATAAAAATAGAATCTTGAACTCATATTTAAGAGTCCTTGCTTCCTTTTAGATATAAGGCATCTGATTTAACTACTAATGGACCAAATATTACACACATATATTCAGATAGCACGTATACAATGAGGGATCCACTTACATCTAGAGTCCACTTACATCTAGAGTAAAATTTCTGATTCTAAAAACTTTAAATAAATTTTTTGCCTAACTCATATTTTGTCAAGGCAACCATTTGATCAATGGTTTGTCCCACCACTATCAACCTCATCAAATTTCAAATTGAACTTAGTTCAAGAGATAATATATATGTGTATAACTATGCATTTATGGATTCTGGGGAACTTTTTATCTGATGCAAACACTACTGCATCTATTCCAAAAAGACCCCATCTTGACTTTATAATGTCAACTCCAAAAATTCTAAAATTCAAAATTAATATGATTCATGTAAGCTTTGAAAATAATAAATTTTAGTGTTAATATTTTTTCAATTCTATTAACTAAAATTAAATGAATTCATATAGATTTGGCAAATTAATTTCAAAAAGTCAAAATGTAACCTTTCTTTTCTTTCTTTTTAGGGACGGAGGGAGTAATAAACATTGTGTTTTATTTTGTGAAGTAAATATGCACACACAACACAAATCTATCTATACAAATCTATATATATATATAGTCTAAAAAATGAAATACATAATATTTGAATCGAGGAAATTACCAGAGATAACCTCGCAAGCGAAAACGGAGATGGTAGTAGAAGTAGAGTGATCGATTGAGTAATCGAGAGGGACAGTGAATCGATGATCATGAAGCCGGAGTCCTGGAACGGAGAACCAATCTCCGGCAAAGTGGTCCGGCGTGGTTTTGCTTCCTCCCATTGCCACAACAGTTGTGGCGATTGATCGCCGGCTAAAGGAGTGGAAGCTAGTAGTAAAGATTGTGGTTGGAGTTGGAATTGGTAAAAAGGGAGAGTGGAGAACTGAATAACGAAAGAGGAACAGGTGAGGTTTTATGAAGGAGGGTAGCATAGCCATATGTATTAATGGCGGTGGGGTGCCAAGTGCCCGCATAGCCATATATATGTGAAGTTAACTGAGTTCAATGGATGGTTAGATTTATGCGAAAGTTTTGACGGTCCGGATGTTTTAATAGGTAAGCAGGAAATTAAGTTTTTTTCAAAATCAGTCCTATTTTGTATAAGTAGATATATACATATATATATGTGGGCCGAATATTAAGCGTACCCCTTATCTAAGATACCTTACATACCCTTCTTTAGCGATGGATTTGGTCCGTCGCTATATATAGAACCGTCGTCTTAACTTTTAGCGACGAAGAAGGTATAGCGACGGACCAAACCTATAGCGACGAACCGAATCGTCACTCGATCCGTCGCTAAAAGGAGATATACAAGATATGTTACATAAATGGTAAGCTTAAAGTCCGGACCCTATATATATATATATATATATATATATATATATATATATATATATATATATATATATATATATATATATATATATATATATATATATATATGTAAACACATCCATGCCTATTCATGTTTCTGTTTATTGAAAGAGACTCATACACTGTATTAGGGGCTGTTTGATAAAAACTAAATGAATCTGAATGAGCTGAAGCTGAAGCTGAATCTGAATGAAAAAAGTTGTTTGATAATTGATATGTCTGAAATATCTGAATAACAGTATTTTACTATTTTACCCCTCTATACTATTATGAACAAGTATATAATTTTGTCTGGATGTATTTAAAAAAATTAAATACAATATTCATTGTACAACAAATAAAAATAAATAATTCAAATAAATTATCAAACAAAGTATTGAATAATTCAAACAATTTAAACCCAAGTTTCATAGAAAATAAGAAATGTAACGAGTTAAACAAACATGTTAACATAATAATATAATTACATTAATTTCAGTGAGTCACTTTATATACCAAAAGTAATAAATTCATACAAAAGTTATGGTCATCGATCCAAAATTCATACATAAGATTCATCAAATTGTGACTATTCTGCTTGTATGATGTATTTATATTTGTACATCTCACACATTACAATAATTTACACACCAAATAAAATTTATATAGTAATTAGAAAACTAACTATTACAATATGGACTCAAACTCATAAGACCCTGTAACAAATTAGAAACCAAATTGGGTAAAAAGATCCAAATAAACACTTCGATCAGCAAAAAAAAATAGCTACTTGTTTGACATTTGAAAAGAACCAGATTGGAAAAAGAACTAGGTTCACCTCATTCGTTCTGTATGTTGAAGATGATTTATTTTGATTTTTAATTGTCAATAGTTTTTAATTAGTTAAAAAAGAATTGCCTTGTATCTCGACATGAAGATCATTTTAACCCTAGAAAGAAAAAAAATTGTGTAGGTAAGAAAAACCTAAAAAATAACATACCTTAAGAGTTGAGAATAGATCGAGGTCGGAAAATGTAGAAACCAGGATATGGTGAAACGGGTAATTGAAGAATAGAAGATGGGTTAATGGCGTCCTGGCCTTTACTATTCTTCTTCTGTGCCCTCGGCTGCTTCTTTCTCTCTCGATACAGAGATGGAGATGCAGAGAGGAGATGGAGAACCAAATGCAGAGCAGCGCTAGAACGAGGCTATTTGGGTAAAAGTTATGATTCAGCCCAATTTTTTTAAAAGAATCGGTCAAATGCATTTAGCCCAATTCAGATCTCAAATTTTGTGAACAAACCGTCTAAAGGGCTGAATCGCTCAGATTCAGAGCCATTCAGACCGTTTCAGAGCAAAACAAACAGGCCCTATTAATTGGGCATACGTCAAGAGGGATAAGGGCCATTAATTATAAGTTATGACGTCCCTGTTTTAAAATTAAGTATATAATCTATTTTAATTTTTTAAAATAAATTTATAAAATTTTAAATTTTAAAATTAATATATTTGATTAAATTTTAAAAACCATCAATAAGATAATTAATACTCTTTTTATTTCAAAATTAGAGATACATTTTAACTTTTGTGAGTCAATTTACAAAATTCTTAAACTCAAAATTGATATAATTTCGTTCAAGTTTTAAAAACAACAAATATGATAATTAGTACTTCAGTGCTTTATAGTTAACTTACAATTGTTATATTTGTAACTTCATATCAATTTTAATTTTTAGGATTTCACGAATTTACTCTAAAAAGTCAAACTGTATTTGTAATTTTGGAACGAAGATAGTAGTATCTTTTATTTAATTCGTAATAATAATTATTGTTTGTACTAAATTAGTACAAACAATAATTATATATATATATATATATATATATATATTATTCAGGAATTAAAATTTGATAACATACAAGGGTAAATATATAATTTTATCTATTTAGTCAATCCTAAAAACTTGTAGGAGTACTAAATGTTATTTAAAAAACTATAGGAGATGTGAATGTTATTATGGTTATCTAGAGGGAGTGTCATTGTATTTTAGTCTTAAATATAATATCAATTGCTTATATTATTTTTGTATTTGAAAAATAGAGTGTTATTTATTGGGTAAAAAATAATGAGATAACCAAAGTTATATTTAATACTTGGGGTAATATTTGAAACTAAAGAATTAATAATTACTTAAAATTCTCAACCGACATATATTAAGAGACAAAAACACTTCTCTAAAATAACTTATATTAAGAGGACGAGGGGAGTATAACCATAAGAAAATATGAAAATGAAACCATAATTTATTTTTTCAAAACATAGATAAATCACTGTTAGGAATCTAATTATGGATTAGAAGGTTGCTTCATTAAGGGGGAGATTGATTAGAACAATCATAAGCTTCCAAATGTATATGATTTGATGATAAAATACTTTAGTATATTTGTGTGCATAAGTTTTGTACAGTCCTTAATTGAGATATCAATGTACAATGAGTTAGAATATAACAATCAAACTTGTTAGGTTAATCTTTAATCTGCTGCGTATGTAATAGATAGAATCAAATGTAAAAGTTATTATGCATGTTAGTAGTATAGTCAACAAAGTAATCTACATGTGCTTAAAGAGAAATATGATTAATGTATATTTGTATAATTAAGTTTTGTAAAGTCTTTACTAATGAATTGATGTACAATGACTTAGATTAGAAAGATCAAATAATATTAGGTTGATTTTATCGAAATTGATCTGATGTATAATTGACAGAAAATCGTTGATCGTAAAGTTACTCTGCCAGTTTTCATAGTATGGAGATACTTCGCAGAGTTAACTTTGTTCATAAAGCATTAGGAGATCGCAGAGTTCATTTTATCTCGTAAAACGAAGATCAGTTCGTAAAGTGAACCGATGATCACAAAGTTGCAAGGCTATCACAACGCTGTAGAAAGGAGTCGCAAAAGTTGTTACGATTATCGTGAACATCACCTATCTAAATCATGAACAACTTACTAAGTGATCAATGAATCGTAAACTCAAGTAAAACTCTTTTAGTAAAAGACTGAACATAAATACTTCAAGTAGATGTTGGGTAAAAATCATATCATAAAACAATTCCAAGATCGTTTAGTAAAGCCAAGATCGTAAAGTCAGCCTCAGAATAGTAAAGCATTGTGTGTAAAGCTAACCATATGGCATGCGATTATAAAGCTTTCATTCGTATCATGGGTATCATGGATATAAGGTGAATATCACACAAGATGAAGCCAATAACAAAAGAATATACTCTAATAATATATGAGTATAGTTCTTACGAGAAGAAGTCTTCAGAATGACTTAATAAATGGTGTATTGCAAATATACTCTACGTGATCATAAAATCTCATAACAATTCACAGAGTAATCAGACGTTCATAAAGTAACAGCTGAAATTGTAAAGCATTGAGAGATAAAACAGATCATAGAGATGCCTTCATCTTTGTAGAGTAAAACCAAGAGTGGTTAAGCAGACATCCTAGGAGAAGTAAAGAATCGAATAAGAGTTTTCTGAAATGGAAAGAGCTACTAAAGTATTCGGAGAACGAAGAAGAGTATACTCATCAAACTCAAGTTATATGAAACAATCAGATAGTAGAACAAAAGTTGAAGTTATAATCGCGGTGATAATGCAGAACACAAGTCTACATTTTCCATCACTCTACTATCAACAGACAAATGAATAGAACGTAGAGCTCAACCCTACGATTCTTAAGATAACAAATCAAAGAGTACTCAAGTCATGTCTGACAAGAGGACTGACAAATGGATCGTTGCAAAAAGAAGATCCCAATGTGTCAAATAATATATCCTTGGAGAAATCAAAACTGTGTATATTGGCTAGTTTACCAAAAGCGACTTGTCAAGAAAGTAAGTAAAGTTGTTAATTTATGTGACAAGTCCTAAGTCAGAAATTATGCTGACACAAAGCTCAAGAAAGTTAACATAGGAGATATCAAAATATCTGAGCATTAAATGTTCTATCTTTTAGTCCATATTAACATACTATCTTTTAATGCATCTTAATGTGGTCATCTGAATAGTTTAAATTTAATTTTGTATCTTAAAGATTTAGACGCATTCAGATGAATTTTTTATATCTCAATTTCAAACATTAAAATACATTAAATAGTGAGTTATTAAGATGTATTAAAACGTAATCAAACATTACCAGTACTCATCCATCATTAGTTCGTTATTTCAATATAGAAATGTAATGTAAAAATCAAATGTGAATTAAAATCCCTTTAAAAAGAGAAAAATGGGGGATTAAGAATTTACTAAGTTATTATATTTAGAGAATTACTATTTTCACAAGTAAAAAATAATATTTTCACAAGATTTTACTTATATGAAGGTGAGACTCATTTACTATTTATGTGAGAAAAGTCTTGCGGAAATATTAATTTGTCTTGTTAAAATATAAATTCCCTATATTTATTTACTACTCCTTCCATTCTTAAATAAGTGACGTTTTAGAGAGTAAAATTTTTCAATATATTTGAGGTTAACAAATTTCTATGAAGCATTAATTATAATTTTACCGCTATTGCCCTCAAGTATATTTCTATCTCATTTATTTAGACAAAATTATATATATTATCCTAATTAATGCAAGGATAATTATGGTAATACATATCAATCTTAATGATAAAATTGAAACAATAAATGACTTCTTTAATAAATGTAAAATTCTCTAAAACGACACTTAGAAAGAGATGGTATATAAAGCAAGCAAGCAAGCAAGCAAATTTTGTTACAAAACTTAAAATGTGTTAGATGTGTTACACACTAATCAGGAGCTTTTCCTGGCATAAGCCATTAATGGTTACTTTGTTATACAAGTTATCGTTTGTATTTTTTCTATCTATTGTAACATATTTACTCACTTAATATATTTCAGTCCACTAAAAAAATAAAAAAAAATAAATAAATACAAGCTTTTGAAACTAAAATTTTCTGAGTAAGAATATTTGAATTTTCCATTAGAGACGTACAAACAAAATCCTTAAGGTGGTGTTTGTTTTTGTCTGAATATCTCTTAATTCACCTGCTTATGATTCGGTCAGAGGCAAATCTTGTTTGGTAAATTTTCTATTAGTAAATTTTGACTCTCATTTTATTTTTTTACTACTTTGTAGCTTTACATAATAACTCAGTACTTTTATTTTTTATTCTTCGCGTGTTCAAATTTAAAAACACGACAGAATTAGATATACATTTTGATTTTTTTTTGATCAATTTACAAATTAATAAAATTAATAGTCAATAAAAAAATTTTAGCTACTAGTACATACATTTATAATTTATATAAATTATTTAAAAAATATTACTAATTATCATATTTATTTGTTATTTTCAAAATATTAAATTTAAATTTTAAGATTTCTCGAACTGAACGCATACATACTTACAAGAGATTATTTTGAAAATAATTACATATTATTAATATATAATTTTGGTTAATTATCAAACAATCAACATCAGTGCGCATAATTGTGTGCCCCTAACCAATAGCATTACTAGTTTAAATAATGTTTTATCCATAATTCCAAGTCCCATCTTATGTGGTAGGTAATATGTTCTTAGTAAATCACTTTAATAATGAATATCAATAAAGGAGTTAGATAGGATTAGTATGTGTTTAGTGTAGGATATATTTCCATTTATATGGTGGTGGTTTTCAAACTGAAGTAATCACAACTTGAAATTGATTGATTGTTGTTATTTTTTAAATTTATTTTTTTTATCTTAATGTTAATAGAGTATGGGTTTGTTCGGCTACTAGCGTTGTGACGATAATATTTGTAGTGTTTGGACCTCCAAACACACCATATCAATTTTATCGGGATAAATAACGTTTTGGTCACTGTACTAGGGTTTAGTTTTCATCGTGGTTACCAAATTTTTTTTTATTACAATCGAATAACTGTACTCTCAAATATTACAAAATTGTCATTAATTTTAATTTCCGTTCAAAAACCAAACGGAAATGCTTAGTAAACTAACAGAATCCACGTGGCACGTAGGGTCCACTCCCACGTGGATCTGTAGTCAAATGTAATACATTTTTTGGTTACTGTACTAGGGTCCGATTTTTATTGTGGTTACCGAATATTTTTTTGTTACAATCGAATAACTGTACTCTCAAAAATACAAAATAGGTCATTACTTAAAAATAATTATTATTTAGAAATTATTATTATTTAAAAATGTTGAAAGTCAATGTTGAAATTATTATTACTTAAATATTATTATTACTTAAAAATTATTGTTATTTAAAAATTATTATTTAGAAATTATTATTATTTAAAAATATTAAAATTATTATTACTTAAAAATTATTATTATTTAGAAATGTTGAAAGTCAATGTTGATCAGATTCATCAGAATCAAGAAAAGAAAGGGGGCTTTTTCTTTTTTAAACAATAAAATACTATTATTAATAATAAAATACTATTAATAATAATAATTTTAAAATAATAATAATAAAATACTATTAATAATAATAATTTTAATAATATGTAGAACTTCGGAGTAAAATTAATAGTATTGTATAACAATAATTTTAAAATAATAATAACAATTTTTAATAATAATAATAGTATTAATAATAGTTTCAAAATAATAATAATAATGATTTTAAAATAATAATAATAAAAATTAATTTTATAAAAAATTTAATTTTATAAAATTAATTGTATTTGGACTCTAGTACAGTAACAAAAAGTGTATTATCCCCTTTAAACAAAGTGGAGTAGTAAAATTTATTATCTTTAAATAATAATAATAATAATACTAATTTCAAAAAAATAATAATAATAAAAATAATTATAATAATTTCAAATAATAATAATAATAATAATTTCAACATTGACTTTCAACATTTTTAAATAATAATAATTTTTAAGTAATGACCATTTTATAATTTTTGAGAGTACAGTTATTCGATTGTAACAAAAAAAGTTCCGGTAACCACAATGAAAATCAAATCCTAGTACGGTAACCAAAAAGTATATTACACTTGACTACATATCCACGTGGGAGTAGGACCCTACGTGCCACCTCAGTGCCACGTGGATTCTGTTAGTCTACTAAGCATTTCCGTTTGGTTTTTTGAACGGAAATTAAAATTAATGACCATTTTGTAATATTTGAGAGTACAGTTAATTCGAATGTAATAAAAAAAGTTTCGGTAACCACAATGAAAACCGGACTCTAGTACAGTGACCAAAACATTATTTATCCCCAATTTTATCTTAACAGTCCACTTTTTAATGCATCTTAATAGTTTATATTTTTGTATTAAGAGATTATTTGAATAATTAAAATACAAATATGAGTCTAATAATATTATTTAAAAGATCTCTTAATACAAATATGTGGGCTGTTAAGATGCATTAAGAGGTAAACTCTTAAGATGGATTAAATTTTATGACTAATAATTTTTGTTATATACTATAGAATTATAATAATTGTATCACCAAAATTGAATAAATTGACATTAATTTGAAGCTGAATGTGCCGGTGTCTGATCTCACAAGTCAAATTGTATGTCTAATTTTGAAACGGAGGCCATATAAAATAAAAATACATTCTTAAAATTTGTGATTTTGCAAATAGAAGTGTAGAATAGAACTCGTTTTGTGAAATCGTGGGAGTAATATCTTTCAAATTAATTCAACATCTAAAAGTTAAAAATAAATAAATTATTGCAATAATATCTACATACTAGCTGGGTCCCGTGCCTTAGGCACTGTATAGACGGTAAAATTTATCTCAAACTTTGAGCGGTCCAGATGATTTATTGAGTGAGCGAGAAATTCAAAATTATTTGTATTTTATTAGATAGATAATGAAAACTACTAATAGTTTCTTCTTATGGGCCTCTAGTTAAAGCCAGGTCCAGTCCAAATATACCAAGACCCTGAGGCCTGATCTAGCCCCGACGCATCATTTCCCGCTCAAACGGTCAAACCCCATTTTTAAATCTGTCTCTAATTTGTGTAGCCATTGACATGACAATCGTCAGAGAATAACGTTATTCTTCGAAATTCAAGAAATTGAGCCGATAGAGTGACGTATTTATACTAATATCCTGTAAAAATGGCTTCTCGATCAGGTACCCATACAAAACCCCATAATTTCCTAGTTTCAGTTTTATATAAACAACGATAGATACACATTTACACACAATACATTTTTCAGGTACCGATCTATGGGCTGAAATTATAGCAACAGAAGAGAAAGAAGATAGTTATAGTAACCGATCACAACAACAGCAAGAAGAAGATGAAATTGCTGTAATTTACAGGCGGAAAAGAGCCCAGAGCACTCAAAAGAATGTTGGATCGTAAGCTTTTCAATGTTCATTTATTAATTTTTATAATTTTATTAAGCTTTGTGTTTACTGACTTTTGGGTTTTATCTATTTATTTTTATATTTTTATTTTTTTAGGAAGCAGTCGAATTTTGTAAATGAGAATAGAATGAGCTGGGTGCCCGTGAAGCGAATCAGTTTGAACCGTGCTCTTTCGACCAGGTTTTCCCCTTATTTTCATTAATCTCGGTAGATATTTTTCTCCTAGTATATTTTTTTGAGTATTTAAATTTGGTTATTTACTTCATGAGTGTTATAGAGATCGTTTCATTGATGTTTTAACGAGGGATACAAGTAGTTTATATATAATGGAACTCAGATTTCTTAATGAATAATGCACAACTTTAATGGAGTCAATTAATTATCATAATGAAGTAATGAACCATGTTTTTTTCGCTTATTTGACCAGATTTACTATAGCTTTATGTTGTAAAGATGAAACATACTTTCATGTCATATACATGGATTCAAAAGATTCAAAATTGGTTCCCCGGTAGATATTTTTGGGGATAAACTACTTGGTGAATATACAAGTAGAGAAAAGGGGAAAAATTGGAATGCAAGATAAAAAAGTATACACGAAATGGAATTTAGAAGATAATACTTAAAAAGGTGAATCCTTTAATATGTGGAATGAGTGACGGTGCAAGGATATGTTGATTTTGGTAGTTTAAGATGAAAACAGCACTCATTGCTTTCTTTGTTCCTCTCTTCTTCATTTTTATTATTTCTTTTTCTTTAGATATTATCTTAGGATAGTGAGTGGCCTATCAAGGTGGTCTGACTGTCTCCAACTTTCTTTCAGGGGCACGATCAACTTGAACTACCAACAAGGTCATGAGTGAAAATCTTTCATTTTATTGCTTGACTTTCTTTAAGACGTTTTTCTTTGACCATCTAGTCATCTTTTTCTCATTTATATTCTGCATGCACAATCAGAATTTCAAGAATCAAATTAGTACTATCCGTTCTTCCAGTTTTGGGTTTATGGGAAGAGTATATCCAGAATCCAGATAGTTGCTAACTTGAACTTGGCCAATATCCTAATATGAGATTAGGAGTACTTTTATCCACTAGAATTGTGAGTAATACTTTCCAAGATATACCATCAAGGTTGAGTGCTGAGAATGAAAAGTATTTTGTGTAAATCTTGTCCTTGGGTTGGTTCTACCAATCATCGGCGTGTATAAGATTGGGAATTGTGACAGACAGTACTAGGTTGCGAGTTGGTAACCTTCAACTTTTATTTTCCTTTACCACTGATTGTTTAAATCTTCATGCTTCATATATATAATTCGGCTTTAGTTATCACATAAATAATTGGGTCACTTTTTTCAAATTTTCATCATGTTTTTTAGTTTTAGAATTTGTGTTAATTGCTGATCTGGCTTTGCAGTTCCCATTTTGTGTTCACCAGTCTCATACTTTTGATTTGGTCTCTTGAATTGACAAGTTTGTCTTGATTGTGAACATTTGTTCTGTAAATAGTTAAGATATAGCCTTCATTTGTTGTGGTATCATTTATATAGGAGTTTATGTTTCACAACTATTTATCTGGATTTGCATCTTCTAAGTCCTTACATCTCTATCCCTGCGTGTCTTTGTGTATATGAGTTCAATTTAAGATGCTTGCTTCTGAAAGTTGTTCCATCTGCTATCAAGTTTATGATTTATGATGATGAAAACACCCTGACTCATTGTTCAAAATATTCACTTTGTAAATGTCAGAGGGAGGACTAGCATTGCTGTTGCTGTATTTGCGGATTACAGGCCTCAACAGAGGAATCAAAAGAGAAAACAAAAACCACCTCTTCCTAGAGTATGATTTTGTTACTCTTTTTTTATTTTCCTTTCCTTTCGTTCTGTGAGTACCATCTTCATTAATTTATCAAAGTAGGTATTTTTAACTAGTATCCCTTTCCGAATGGTATAAATGATGCGTCTTGCCTTCTTCCCTCCGTGTAAGAGCAAAATAGTAGTTCAAACTCACTTTCCATGCCTGCTACTTTTTAAAAATTCAGGAGAACAATGAGGCATAAAAATACGATTAAATTTTTTTCAAGTGATTAAAAATATGGTTATTCCCTGCTTTTCAAATTCTGATAAACGTTGCAATTTTTTAATGATATGCTTGTACTACTCTCTGATGCATATAGGGGAAAATTGTCCAACCTTCAAACTTTGATAAGGAGCGCTCATACTTTCAAGAGGTTGATTCCTTTGAATTACTGGAGGAAAGTCCCTCACCAAAAAAGTCTGATACATGGGCCATGGGCGTCAAAACTGAAAACATCGTTATAACACATGTGTCCTCAGTATTGCAGAAGTGGTTACTTAGAAGAAGGTTAAATCACAGTTGTGGTCCTTCTGGATCACTTTCTAAAATTTTAGGAACTCCAACATTGCTCAAGGGAGTTCCTTGTGATGAGCCTTCAAGTTTAAGAACCCCAGAAAAAGGGTCTGCACAAATTCATTCGGGTATACATCCTATCCAAGAGAGATTTAATTCAAGTTTCACTGGTATAGATGTTTTTGAAAGGTGTATTCCTTCAAGAAAGAACAGTGAAGAACACAGGAACATGGGTATGGAGGGTTGTGAAGATATTGAAGTTGCAGTTCGTAATCTATCCCTGGCATCTCGGCCTTCATTGAGCGGTCATCTTCGCGAATCCTTTCTAGCTTTGCTAACTATTTGTGGACAGTCAGCTCCTTCAACACTACTGGATGTGTTCTCTTCATATTGGTTTGTGATTTATTCCAGTCCTTTTCTCAGTAGATCCTCTTCTCTATGTATTGACTTGCAATTACTTTTTTGTGATTAACTCTTTTATGTGCTTTATTTCTTCTAATCCTTTGTTTACATATTACTTTTATCTTTCTACTGTTCCTATATTGATGTGATTCCCCTATGATGTAGTTGTCTTTAGTATGGACTTAGCTAGAAGCTTGTGTTATTATTCTGCTAGGTCCTTACTGTCAAAGAGCTTCAATAAAATTAACATTTGACAATCTTTATCTTTTCCGAGTGAAAAAAAGTGCTATTTGTGGACAGTCAGCTCCTTCAACACTACTGGATGTGTTCTCTTCATATTGGTTTGTGATTTATTCCAGCCCTTTTCTCAGTAGATCCTCTTCTCTATGTATTGACTTGCAATTACTTTTTGTGTTTAACTCTTTTATGTGCTTTATTTCTTCTAATCCTTTGTTTACATATTACTTTTATCTTTCTACTGTTCCTATATTGATGTGATTCCCCTATGATGTAGTTGTCTTTAGTATGGACTTAGCTATAAGCTTGTGTTATTATTCTGCTAGGTCCTTACTGTCAAAGAGCTTCAATAAAATTAACATTTGACAATCTTTATCTTTTCCGAGTGAAAAAAAGTGTCCATCTCCTTCCATATTATTGCATTTTTGTTAATTTGATTGTTTATTTCTGGAATAATCATCTTAGTTTTGAAGATTTTTAGCCTGTCAGTTTAGTGTTTTTCAGAAAAGGTAAACTACTACTTATATGAATGATACATCATACAAATAACTGCAGTACGTTATACAGTTATGGTAGAACCCAACTAGTTTGAGATAAAAAGCTTTATTGAGTTGATGCATTTATATGATTGAAAACAGCCAATTCTTTTTCACTCCACATTGTGGCCTACTTGCATGAATTATTCTATGGCCTAAATGGCTCATGTTAGGCTGTTTGTAGTTATTAGTAGTTACATCTCTCTCTCTCTCTCTGTGCAAATGCACTTGACATTGAGCATTAATCATTTTAAGATAGAATATAATGCATGAATTGAGTAATAAATACTCATACAGAGCCTGGCTGGGTTCACTATATGAGTAACAAATACTCATACAGAGCCTGGCCTGGGTTCACTATATGCTAGAGAAAGTTTATTAGGCCACCATTGATTGGATGCCTCAGATAAAACGTAGAACCACCGTGTCTTAGCTATGCTGTTACTGGTCTTAATAGCCAGAGATGCATATTTGCTGTTTTATGTAATGGATGCTTTAAGCTATCACTTTGTTATTTATCGTTGCACATTATTATATAGTTCTATATTTCTACAATTGTCAGCTCATCATCGTTTTACACAATGTCTTGTTTGGAAAAATAAAGTCTACAATATTTGAACACAGTGGCCCAGAAAGTATTGCCAAGGTTGGTGAAGGTACATTTGGAGAAGCTTTCAAAGCTGGGAAAACTGTTTGCAAGGTTGTTCCATTTGATGGAGATTTAATGGTGAACGGAGAAGTGCAAAAGGTAAATGTTTTAGTAGCAATGCCTTTTCCATGGTTCCTTGGTCAGTGATTAAGTTTAACTTGAATAATTGGAGAAGACAAGAGTTGCCATTGTTCAATGCTTCAATTGCGTTCATGAAATCTTCATGTAGTTTAAGGTTCAATAATGGAACATTTAGCTGGATGGAATTTATTAGAACTTTTACTGTGGTATGAGCTTATCATTCTAATGTTTTCCAAAGATTATAAGGACACATATATGCAGTCAATGATGCTCTTACTGTATCAATGCCGATGTGTATTATGTATGAACACTTCAATGCACTTTCGTTAAATTGGATTATTTTCCTTTTTATTAGACTTTTTATGAATCATGTTCATGTCATCTGACTAAGGTGGGGATGGTTATCCTAAAATCTTGTTTAATTATTAAACCATGTGTGTCATTGTATGTGTGTGGGTTTTTCTTATTATCCGTAATAGACTTGCCTGACGAAGCAATGCCGCGTATATTTAATTAGTTTTTTATATTGTTCAGAGAGCTGAAGAATTGTTCGAGGAGGTTATACTTTCTCTGACTCTGAATCATTTGAGGGGACATGACGGTGACACTTACAACGTATGTACGACATTCATAGAGACAATTGAGTAAGTTCAGTATGCACTTTTTCCGTCTTTTTTCTGCATTTGGCATCCAGATGGCCAGTTTAAGAATCATGAAATTCTTAGCTACCCAATAGATCAGAAAGGCAGGTATTGATTAGATTTAGAGTGGTAAACTAATGCAAGTTGATGTGATAAAAATTAGTAACTACAAGTGTATAGTGTCGAATTGAAGAACTGACAAGTATAGGTTGAACCACATATACTAGATTAATTTTAATGTATCTTTTATATCTATTTTAGGCGAATTAAAAATAAAGATTGATAATCGATTAACTATAATTAAACTAACTAATAATAGGAAATCCGAATCCATTAAACAATAAACATAACAAATAATGCAATCTCTTCTATTTTTATAACTTAATTATGATTTTGATCTCTCTTCCCTTTAATTTAGTAGTTTTACAATTAACGTGGGCATATAGACTATGAAAATTTAAGGATCAACTATAACTTATCAAAACTTCTTCTAGCAAACATGAATTATGAAAAACTCATATCTTAACAGTAACTTATTAAAACCGTCTAATTAATTTAAAATTACATAAGAACTATAAAACGAAAGTATTTCAATAAAGAAACATGAAGACAAAATCAATTAAACATAAAAGCATAAATAATAGAAGAGATGAAAAATATTATCATGAATAATTATTTAATTTTATCTTCATCCTAGATATAAAAAAATTAGCTAGACATTAAAAATATATAAATTAACTAAGATGGAGAAGAAGTAGAAAATTAAAAATAAAATAAGAAAACTCTTAAAAATAAAATAAGAAAACTCCCTTTATTAACGATCATCCAACGAACTTACAATAAAGAAGTAATTTAATCTACTCCTAGCCTAAACTAATCTATAAAAAACCTAATATCTCTAATACATGAATCTCTCTTGGTAGTCCTCTATTTATAGGCATCAAGGCTCAATTAACTCCTTATAGGAATTAACTTCCCAGTGGCAATCAACTTCCTAAAAAGAGATTTTCCAGCTGGACTTTTTTTCTTTAATTGAATTTGACTTGCACACCAAGATTGTTCCACCTCCTTTCTTCTCGTTGTAGTATTCTTCTTAGATATTTCCTTACATTAATAAGAGCATTAAATAATGCTTGATCATCAAGATTGACTTTATTGCAACAAAATATTAAATCCTACAAAACAAAATAAAACATATTAATTAAATAAACTAATATAATTAAAAAGATAAAATTAGGGGTAATAAAATGTATGAATTATGTGTCTATCACAAGCCAATATATTTTCTTTGGTTTCTGAGTGGCATGCACTTGTGCTATTTATCTACAATAAGAATTTAAGTTCAAAATAGTATTCTGATTGCTATCAGTATCTTGGAGTTAATGAATTGTGTCCAAGTGTCTTCTCATGTTGTCTCATAGTGGAGACCAATTTTTACTTTTCGGTGATTTTCCGTCTGTTTGTGTAAAGTGTAATATGGATTTACTGTTACATACTGATTTAAACCATGTCCAAACTATTTAAAACTTCCTTTCTTTGTCTCCATCTCCTTTCTTGTACATGTATATTTAATTCCTCCTCTAACCCATGGAGAGGGGTGTGTGGTAAGTGGTTTTATGTTTCTTTCCATGTTTTAGATGGCAAGATATAGAAACACAAAAATTATACTCCCTCTCTTTGACTAAAATTATTATGTTTCAAGAACATTGAGAATGAGAAAGGATGTGATGGGATTGCTCATTAGGATTGGTAAGACCAATAAAATGTATGTTTAATGGAGGAAAAACAGTTTTATTGAATGCTATAACCATACACAGGTAAAGCTAGTATACTTACTAGAATATAAAGTTAAGGTGAAAGTGATAATACAAGTCCATTCAGGCTATCGTGGCCTGTGATAGAAGCTTTACCAAAAATACATGTCTTCATGTACAGGAGTTAAAACATCCAAGAAATGTTCCTACTCAAGCATTTTATGGAGAAGTCGAGCGAGTAGAAGCATGTCATTAGTATATTTTGCAGATTAACATTATACATTGTAACATCTAAAAAGAAAGTTTGGCAGTATATTTATAGAATGTTCTGAGAATGTAAGATAGAACTCTAACTAGAACAACTAGAGGAAAATTGAGTGTATTTGCAACCATAGAAGGCATACATTTAGTGTTAAAGTTGATTTTTTTTCCTCTTCTTTTTTATCATTATTCATGCTTTGATTATATGGTTGAAATAATTAGGAGGCATCATGATGTTATTAAATTCAAGTGTTTTGGATAAGATCATAGATAAATTTGACATAGAATAATATGAGTGAAGGATTAACAGTAATTTAGAAGACTTGAACTATGAGAGAGAAGCAACTTACTGACTTTATATTTACTCAAATTATTTACTTCTCTTTTCAACAGTGTGAAGGTATGTCAAGGCTCTTATGATAGAGCACTGATTAGAGCGTGGGAACATTGGGATAGTAAGCATGATTCTGAAAATGATCATCCCAAGGAATTTCAAGAGAATCAGGTTGTTGATACCACAACTTCAAAACTTGCTGGTTTTTTGAGTGTTGAAAAGTATATTTGAATTACATATAGAATGCAATATATTTCAGAAGAAAATAGTTATCATTCACTTTCTTGTTTTGTTTCACTCACAAATGGGATGAAATTACTTGCAGTGCTATGTTGTCTTTGTTCAAGAACATGGGGGTCAGGATCTTGAAAGCTTTGTTCTTCTGAATTTTGACGAAGCACGGAGTTTGCTGGTTCAGGTACATTGATTGATTCATTCAATTTTCAGTTAAATTTTTGTCCACCTTAACTTGTTATCTCAATGCTTGTCCATCTTGCATTACAGGTTACTGTTGCTTTGGCCATAGCAGAGGCTGCTTATGAATTTGAACACAGAGATTTGCACTGGTTTAGTAATTCTATAGTTTAGTAGTGTGCAAGTTTTCTTTTGGTCAACTGTCCATTTAGAAATGTATATTATTGGTTACAGGGGGAATGTCCTCTTAAGCCGAAAAGATTCTGCAACATTGCAGTTCAGTCTTGAGGGGAAGAAAATATATGTCAGAACATTTGGATTATTAATATCAATAATTGATTTCACTCTTTCAAGGATCAACACTGGTAAAAACTTAATCGCCTTTTGTTATCCTAAATGCCTTTTATTGCCTAAAAATTTTCTTGTTCAACATAATGAACCATTAGATATTTGTCTGCAGGTGAAGATATTCTCTTTTTGGATCTATCATCAGACCCTGAAATCTTTGGTGGTCCAAAGGGAGATAAGCAAGTAAGTTTGTACAGAAGTTATCAAAATCTAATGATGCATTTGTCTTGAAGTTTGCACTTAATTTTCACACAATAATCTCATGTGCAGTCGGAGACATACCGGAAAATGAAAGAAGTCACTGAAGAATGCTGGGAAGAAAGGTATGAATGTTTACATAACCATAGTATACATCTCGTACTTATCAATTTATTGAGAGAAACTTTTGGAAGTAGTTTCCTTTTATATTTAATTAAAACATAACAAATAAATGGGAGTAGTTGATTGATTCTCTCTTTTTAAAATTAGATGCAGTTGTATGGGATGGTGGAATGATACTCCCTTTGTGTTAATCCCTTTAGAGAAATGCTTTGGTAATCACCTAGCTATAACTAGTGAAAAGGTCGATATACATAGTTAGGATTGTGGTTTAATTGGCAAAGCTTCTTCAACTAGTAAAAGGGTTAATAGTATGAGTTTTACTAGCAAGTTGGTAAGCCTCATACCTGAGAGAGATGTGGCCATGTGGGAATATATATAGCTTTTTTTGAGGAAGAAATAATAGTCCCATACAGTACTATATATTTTTTGGAGGAACCATAACGTACTGTTTTAATTTTCCTTGGATATACTTTATGAGAAAAATGATTGTTATTTGAAGAAATGGTGTCCTTGATATAATAGTATAAGCTTCAAAAAGATTTGATACATGGATATATCAGGAACTTTGAAGTTTCAAAACATAATTGAAGCTTTTTTAAAAATTAATAATGCCTGGTTGACTGTAACTGTCTTGTGGTCCTTTTCCTTTAGAACTCTACTCCCTGCCTCTCAAACATGTGTCTCTTTGTAATCGAAACAAGTTTTGAGCACGTGTTACAAGAGGAATGTATAAAACACTGAGATACAATAGGACTAGAGGAGGTTCTTGTTTCATCAATGTGAAGAAAGTCCTGTCATGGAATTTATCCTGTGATTAGCCACAACTGTCATTGGACTCAATGCAGAATGCATACCATTGCCGCAAGTATATTGGAGCAGTACTTGAAAGTTTCTGAGAGCATCTTCAGGATTATAGTTCTCTTAGTCTTTCTTACACTTCAGTGTTAGAGAGGTCAGGTTGATTTTTAAGATGAAACGAATTCCACGCCTTCTTATTGTCTTTCTTTCTCATCATATTGTAGTTTAAGTTTGATTTTCTCGACAGTGATAACATCTTTGTGTTTATGATCATACAGCTATCCCATACAAGTATGTTAAGGTTGCAGTGACTGATTATATTACTTTACAGTTGATGCTGATAATCTTTTCCTGTTTATGATCATACAGCTTTCCCAAGACAAATGTGTTATGGTTGCAGTATTTGGTTGATATTTTGCTCTTGAAGAAAACATTTGTAAGCCCCCCCCCCCCTTCTCCTTTCAAGATTTCCATCAAACTGTAAGGTGAAGCTAGAACTGATGGTAATCTGTCTGAAATTCTGTGACAGGATCGAACTTCTAAAGATGAGAGGGAATTGCGCTCTCTAAAGAAGAGACTAAACAATTATGGTTCAGCAAAAGAAGCAACCTCAGATCCTTTCTTTAGAGATTTATATGTTGATAATGTTCTGTGAAGGAAATGCAGTATTGGCTAATAACATTTTATGTATCTCAAGTATAGACTCACACTTGAAACCGGCTTGGTTTCCCTCCTCCCTATAGGGATTTTGTGTATAGATAGATATATTTATTATTATTATGATTTATGAGGAGTGCCAAAGTTCAATTTAGACCATTTTTTGGGGCTCTATGTTGAGTCTTGAGACTTGAAGATTATTTTTTTAGTAATGTTTTATGTAAGATTTAAAAAAAATAGAACCTGAAAATCTAATTTTACTTGAATTATCACTTGATTTCAACTTAAATTTTATGAAAGTAAAGTAATATTTTCAGGGCAGAAAGTGATTCTTGAAAATTTTGTTAGTTTAGAATAAATAACTAATGTCAAATACAATTTATTTAACTCACAAATACAACGTTTATAGGAATAAGTTGCATTTTATGTAGCAGAGAGGTGCAAGTGTATAATACTTGTTGTATAACATAAGTTATCTCCGAAATGCACAACATGTTTGTTTTTATAATCTGCCCATTTTCTAGAATCAGGATCCTTAAAATACAAACCCGAACATAGCCATGAATCCATTTTCTTTTTAATTAATCAGGTACAATGGCCTATGGGGTCCTGAATAGTAATTTTACATGTAAACAGGTATTGGGAAAGATAATCCCTACCACATTCAGACATTGTATCCTGTGTTCCCAAAGTGTTGGACATACACCTCATGGCAGCTTTTTTCCATGTTGGTGAGATATATCTCTGAAAATTGTTAACTTAATCCAGAAGAGAAATAAGAATTAAAATCCCAGAAATATATACCAGTCTTAGATAGATATCATTCTATATTAATTTAAATAAAAATCATATGTTAATTCGAGGGCTTATACATTGGATAACTTAAAATATAATTATTTTTATTCTATAACATTTAGTCATCAGCTCATAATAACAATATAATAATGGGTCTCAAACGTTGCGTTTTGAATTGAGGCTGACATATATTTGGATCAAAAGAGGAAATTGACATATGAGTTCCATAAAAATCAATCAATTTTTGAGATTTGATATCCAAAGCAACAAATGATGAGATCACAGAGAGATGAATTGTGCCCATGTTTCTGTGTAGTTCCTTCTTCTTCTTTTTTTTGTTGCTTTTGACAGATCATGCTGACTCCTTATAGGTTCTTATTATGAAATCCATCTTATTTCCCCCTTCTCTCTCTGCTTTCGGCTGCATGAATGAGAGAGAGAGAGAGTAGTCAGACAATGTTCTTTTGATTCACAATTTTGGAAAAAGAGAAGACTGAGAGACTAGGCCACATGGGGTTGGTCCCAGTGTGTTGTATATGCTGGTTTTGACTTTATCCAGAGTTTGTGAGTTTGGAGGGATGAGACGAGAAAGTATAGAATGAATTATAATTTTTTTTCTTTATTAGTTTTAGAAAAAAATGGAAAGGAAGTAGTTTTAATTATATTTTGGGAATTGTTAAATTTATAATATTTTTTGTTATTTTTATAACAAAAGTGTCGTTGTAGATGTATAGCGACAATGAAACTCGTCGCTATAAGATCTGTAGCGACACTTTTGTTATGGAAATAACATTTTTTTGTTGTGAATTTAACAATTTTCTATATTTTTTATTTGTTTGTGAGTTTAGAAAGAGGGGAGGGAATAAAAAATATTTTTATTTTTAAACTACACTATTACTATATTACCCTTATATATATTAATGTAAGAAATGACCCAAAGGTTACTTTAGGTAACATTAAATATCAAAGTTTCTCACCCTTTCCCATTCCTCAAAATCCTCCCACTTTTGAGGGAAAAAATTTATGAGTCAAAAATGAAAATCTCTTTTTTTCCTCCTTAAAAAAACTCACAAACATGAAATTTGAATAAATTAATTATTTTCCCTTTCTTCCTCTCTCCCTAAAAAAAACTTACAAATACGGTATTAATGAAAAAATGATATAGTTATCGAATGTGAAAATTGCGAGTTGTCCATAAAATAAAATAATAATACGTGATTTTTTTTATATTAGACTGAAATTTTAACATTCTTATCTTTAATATATATTTAATAGTAATATAATTTATCGACATATATAACAACATTTTATAATAATATTGTATCCATAAAGATGGCAAAACAAAACAAGCAGCAGCCAAATTGCCCAAGAAATTAGAAAGCAGACCTGCTGCATCATAAAGCTTTTCTTGGAGCACTGGGCCATTTTTAAAATTCTTAATTCAATCGTGCATCATTATACTTTATAGTCATGTTTCTTTCAGAAATTTAGGGGAGATAGAGATAGAAATAGATTCCACTTTACTTACCACACCATAATAAAACTGGCATTATATTAATTCAAAGATACTTAATACTTTTTTTTTTAATTGTTCTATTCTTCCATATTCTTATTCTTTTGATTGTGGTGAGTGGAATCAATAGGTGCTGAGATCACTGTTCTTGGATCATTATCATTAAAATCCACAATTTTGTTTATGTTTTTCTTGAATTTCCTGATTATAAGGTGTAGGGTAGCATCTTACGAGCTCGAATGGGATTAATTTTGGTCAATTGATTAATACAGCGTCGACAGACAGGCGGGAGGTAATGTCTCTGCGTGTCAGTACTATATTGGTCAGCAACTTTTGTTGAAGTATGATTTTGCACAATAAAAAGAGACCTTACCACTAAGCTATTGCCTTTGGTCTTCTGTCCGAGGCCTACTAAAGCGGTTTGTGAGCAACTATCTTTGCTGCCATAGCTTTTCACATTAGAATTAAAAAAAATGGAAGAGGAAATAAACAACTCACGCTTGGCCTTTGCCTTGCCAATTTAAGCTACTGGAAATAAGCATTATGTTCTGCTTTTATGTGTTTATACACATGGCATGTGAATGAGCCAAACCACTTGCCGAGTGCTACTTTATAATTTGAGCTCATTTATGGAAAAGAATAAAACAACAAACAATTACAGTAACACCTCAGTCTCACATTTATATGGAAAAAATTTGTTTATGTATAAGAAATTAAATTATAAATAATAATACTTTCAGTTATAATTTTTTAACTTAATTTATATTAGATTAAGATGAGTCGAGAAGATAATGTTCAGCAACTGAGTGATTTTAGGCTAGACCCATACACCATGCTTGATTCTTTCCAAATGTTAGAGAGAGAAAAAGAGTAGGCATTTGCCTACTTCATCCCTTCATAACAAAGTAATAACTTTTTCTTTTTTTTTATCGTTACATAATATTCTTCTATCTTTTACTTTTTTGTTTCTCTCTCCTTTCTTCTCATCACATCTTTATCTTCAACACCTTTTAAGCTCTCTCTGTCTCTGAAATGGCTACCTTTGGAATTCTATGTGGAATGTCTTTTAAACACCTCCACACTACAATTCACATTAAAAATCCAACTGGGTTTCTTCCTAAAGCTCCAGAGGATAAAAATCACTCATTAAAATGGCTAAAGGAGCTTCTTCTATATGCCTCTTCTTACACCTCCTGTTTGTTCTCATTGCCTCCTCTTCAGGTATGTATTAATTCAGATCCCAGTCTAAAAGCAAAGAGCAATTTTTCCATTCTGTGATTTTGTGTGTGTGAGAGAGAGAGAGAGAGAGATAAAGAAATTTTAAGTTATGAAAAGTAACCTAAGATTATTAGTTGGGGGTTTCTCCCCCCCTTTTTTTTATTTGTTTTAATAAACTGAGATTTATATTGGTAGATGATAACTTTTAGCCCTGTAACACTATACTAGTTTTTGTAAATATCTAATAGTTCTAATATGAATTATTTCCACCAATTCTTGAAATTCTTACAGGAACTTTGGTGGGGTTTCTTTATGATGCAAGGAAAAGTAATGCAATACCTTCAGCTAATGAAACAATATCATTCCTAAAGCAAAACAATCTCTCCCAATCTCAGATTAAGGTTCTTGTTGAAGATTGTAGGGTTTTAGACACAGATGTGCTTCTTGATTTATACTTAAATCAAACCCTAACTGTGAACCTGAGAAAGCACAAACCTTCTGCTATTTCATGGCTCAAAACCTGTCTATTAACCTCCCTTCCGCATGTAAAGATTAAAAATATCATTGCGAGTAGTAGTAGAAACAATGAGTTACCTAAGCTTTTATTGACCCTTGAGTCAATCCATTTGATACTTGATAGTTTTCATCTTGAGAGTGAAGTGAAGCTCTCATTATCGATATCCTTGTCCATCTTAGAGAACTTGAACCGAAAAAATGAGAGATACCTACGTAAAGCCTTCGATTTCATCAATAGAACCAGGTCATTTGTTGTTGTAGAATCCAAGATTGATGGCGAATTGAGCATGGGAGATCATTTTGTGGAATCTGTGATCAAGAGAGCTACCATAGCCACATCTGCTCTTCGATATGATGATGTTTCGCTGGTTTTGTTTGTTAAGAGTTCTGCTTTTCCTAGTGAAAAAGAAGTAGCTGAGTTCAGTAGTACGATTTCAAGGTCCTTGAAGAATAAGACTAATATCATAGGAAAGAAGATAGTTGGGTTGTTTGCAGAGGTATCCCCGAGAAATGATTTTGAGAGAAAAGAGCTAGAAAGGGAGGAAGAACAGATGTTTCATGCTTCCCACAGAGAACTCATCAACAACTTAAATATTAAAACTACCCAACATGACTTAGTCTACCCACCAACCACCACCTTTCCTGTAACTCCAATAACTAATCCTGTGACAACTCCAGTCACTGTCCCTCCAGATAATGCTGCGCCAGCAATTGTCACAGTTCCAGGAATGAACCCTGTCGTCACGGTAACACCCAATCCACCAGTCACTGCAGTCCCGCTTCCCAATACAGATCCAGTGAGTTCACCAGTTCCAATCACCAATCCAGTAACAACGCCCAGCACCAATCCGGGGGGTCAACCAGTGACCAACCCTGTAACAACTTATCCGGCTCCAACAGTAGGTGTTCCTGTCACAACGCCCATCACAACTCCAGTGATGCCCCCTGCAACAGGTAATGCTCCTGCAGTTCCAGGACAAAGCTGGTGTGTGGCAAAGACTGGAGCATCACAGATTGCACTGCAGTCGGCACTTGATTATGCTTGTGGAGCTGGAGGAGCAGATTGCTCAACAATTCAGCAAAGTGGGAGCTGTTATAATCCAAATACTATTCAAAACCATGCTTCATATGCTTTTAACAGCTATTATCAGAAAAATCCGGGACAAACTAGCTGTGATTTTGGTGGCGCTGCCATGATAACCAACATCAATCCAAGTAAGTGTGAAAGTTTTTGCAGTCAATTCAGTTTTGTTTCTTAAATATGGATATTGTACATTTCTGCTATAAAAGGCCATAACACGTACCCTTTCCAATTACGTATAGGCACTGGTTCTTGCACATACCCGTCGTCGTTGTCGTCATCTTCATCTTCATCACCTACACCAGTGAATCCGACACCAGTTTCTCCAACGCCAGTGAATCCGTCGCCAGTGTCTCCAACGCCAACAACGGCATCAAATGGAGGGGCTGCAGTACCTGGGTAATGTTTTATATCCTTTGCTATTTCTTGGGCAGGTTTACTGTCTTCACAACTATTAAAGCATAAAACCTTGATACTGTTTGGTCTAGGCGGTTAGGAGGATGACAGGAAGGATAGGAAGACTGATATGTATATGCATATGGACAAGGAGCTATCTTTTCCCTCCTGTTTGGTTGAGTTGGTGAGAGGAAAAAAAATTCAAAGGAAAAAAAATTCAAAGGAAAAAAAGAGCTTAAATTCTCATTTTCCTATCAATGAGAGATTTGTTCAGACCTCCTAATCCTGGGGGAAAAACCCAATAAAATAGCTTCTCCTGCTTAGTAAGAAACTAATACTTGCCATCACCTTTGTTCTTTCGTCCTTTTGCAGCTCAGTTTCTCCTCCAACAGTGTTAAATGGAAGCAACCCTCCACCAAGCTCCCCAATAGGTTTTGGTGAAATTCCTCCAACTGGTTTTGGAGAAAGCCCTCCAACTGTGAACGGCACAACATCCATATCAACTGATTTAAAACCATTCATCGGATGCATAATTTTGGTAACATCAATCATCACAGGGAAATTCATTCTGGATATGTAGAGGACCAAGTCATCAGTGGATCAAAAGCTCATTGTTTTAACAACATACCGGAGTTCTGGGTGCTCAACTTATGTACATAACTTTATTTGCAGGACAAAAGGGCAGAGGTGAGTTTCTGAAGGGTTTATCTAAACGTTCAGTCTCTGCTTAAACACTCTGGAATAGTTAGCTTGGGCGTTACTAGATGTAAAGACACTAGTTTCTAAATATGCAGTTTCGACATGAAAACAGACGCATGTTTAGCAGTTTTTATCTAAGGTAGTATTTATATCTTTTATAACTATAAGCAATCAGGTCTGCCTGTGCCGGGGGAATTTTGGGTTGGGTGGGGGGGTTCTAATCCTCATATTTTGTAGAATTATGGTTTTGTATTTCTTGTATGCAGGATATTATTGTTGAATAGAATATATGTTCAGTGTAGAATAGAGATGTATGAAAAGTTCAACAGAATTGCCATTACAAAATCAAACAAAAAATTAGTCAGATAACCTATTGTTGGCAACTGAAGAACATCTCAACCCATTTATTTTTAAAATTAGGTGAAAGCTAAATATCATTCACTTACCGTCCATTTTAACCTAGTAGAAGCGTGTCAACACTATATTAGTCAATTCACTAAAGTTAATTTCATGCTAACAACTCCTTTGCAGATATTGAATAATTGACAAGACAAATTATTGGAACAAATTCACATATTTAATATATGCATGCTAGATTGCTATTTTTTTTAAAACTATTGCTATACATTGCCAGTAACTACAAATGTATGTTTAAAATAATCGAAGCAACAAACAGTGGATTCAGCTAAGCTACATTTTTTTCCTAGGTAGAAAAAAACGGGGAACATCTACAATAACCATTCCCACAATATAGCTTGACCATTAAAGCTTTGCCGAATTACCTCAAGTTGACTTCTAAGTCCTAGGCAATTCGATGCTTTTTACAAGACTCCTAATAAAACAGTAATTTTACCGCTTTGAAAACAAGACCAAGATCAGCATTGACATGGAAACGACAATCTTGAAACCAGAGCTTTCCCATATATTCTGTTTATCAACATCTGAAACTCCAGCTTGTTGCTTTGTTGCTAACTGATCTCTCAATTCTTTTAGTGCTTTGTCTCGCCGCTCTCCCATCTGTAATGGTAAATAGAATGAAAGTGAGAAGAAGTTTGATTTTATTTATTATTCAAAATCTTAAGGTATGTAGTCTCCCTGGCCTTGAAAAAATATAAGGGTCTTTTACATTTTTATATTTTTAGCTGAATGGTCCTTATAGTGTAGAAAACTAGCTATTATTATAATGTCAGCATGGACGGCCCCGCATTAACATTAACAGGCAATAGAATTTAAAAAGTGTTAGACTATTTAGTTATGGGTTTCTTATGTCAAGAATAACAAACAAACAGAACTAATTAAGGCTGAAGTTTGACATTGAAATCCAGGCATGAACTACTGATAAGAGGCAAAAAGTTGATTAGCTGTAACCTGCAGTAATGCATACGGTTTCAGTTGATGCAAATTAAGAAACTGAACTGAATACAGATTGCATTACCCTTTGAAGTTTGCGTGTTTGTGCACGAGCTTCCTGTAGACAGAACTCTAACTTTAAGACTCTTTTCTTCAACTCCTGGTCCACTCTTCGATGCTTCTCTAACTGTATAAACAATTCAAAGCTCACATATGGTATAACACAGAGCCAATATTGTGAAGGCATAATTTACTTACAGAATTGCTGTGGACAAACGATGAAGAGTACAATAAATAAATAATACAAAAGAATAGTGTACCTGTGATTCTAGTTCCTCGGTTTTGAGCTTCCAGTGAGCAGACATAATTCGAATTTCATCTCTAAGCTTAGCTATTTCTTCATCCTTGGCACTCAAAAGCTTATTGATTTTGTCTAAGTTTTTTGGTGAAACTTCATCCAAAATCTTCCTAAGCTCACAATCACTGCTTGCTCCAGCTTTTGCCAATGCTTGCATAATGTCATGCTCCATTCTTAAGACTTCATCTTTCAGTTGCTTTTGGGAGAATTCCCTTGCTTGGAGATCCTTCTGCAAAAGATCTAATTGTTCTCCCAGCTTATTAACACGAACATCATGCTCTTTTAAGGAACTATTTTTTTCATCTAACTCCTTCAAAAGAACCAAACATTGGAGTTGTGAAGACTGAGCAGATGCAGCACTTGCATCTGAAGTTGCTTGAGTAGCTGAGAGCTTTGATCTAAGATCATCCACGTCCTTAAGGTACTGCAACACATTAAAAAAACTGCGTTCAGGATTACATGTACTGAGATGTTACAGGATTAAACAGATTGCTATGTGCTGAAATATAAAGAGATACAATCCTTGGATATGAATGTAGGATATTAAACTGACACACTTAAATCATACTAAACATGTACATAATGTACATCGCTTAATGCCATTGGCAAATATTTTCAAGCATATCCCCTCTCCCACAAACGTGCATGTGCATGCGCGCGCGCGCACACATACCTGATTTTCAGCTAAATCTGTACATATTAGCACCAAAAGATACAAAAAGAAGTGAGCATGTAAAAACAACAGAAACCCACAATTTGTGCTTACGCCCTTAGTGAAAGATGTAGGCTTCAATGTTTCCTCTCTCCAAATTAGAATAGACAAAAACTAGAATTGCAATGTGTTCAGGCTAATTAGCAATCCAAAATAAGGTGTTTTCACATACTGCATAATAATGATTTATATATTTGGAGAAAGACGAATAAAAAATAAGTGGCTTTACAAGCTCAAGAATTCTCATTTATAGATTTATCAAGAGTTCACTATTATTAATAACAGCTATTATTTAATCAACATGAAGATGAAATGGCAAGTATCCTAAGAATAAATAGCAAAAACATTAACCTTACAGTAGATGGTTTAAATGCAAGGGTCGACCATGATGGTAGTTGACTAAGTATATCGCTGCTGGTACTGGATTTAATAAATAAATCAACTTAATTCCAGTTCATAGGAACCACCTGAAGTCCTAGTGAGGTGAACCAAAAGTTGTGCACTACATAAGCTACAAATGGCTACAAAAAATCCCAAAAGTTAGCTGCAGACAATTTTGTTTCCGCTGTATTAAACGAAAACAAAATGAAATCACTTCATTTATCTATCTTTTTATTTTAGCAGCTAGCTTTCAATTCCAAGATTCACAATTTCAACTAATTTTTTTTATTTCACCTACAATGCATCTATGTTTGCTTTAGCTACATCAATGAACATCTGGAGTCCTAGGTTCTTTAACTAAGCAGTTGTCAATTAACTTGGCTAAATTGATTATAGAAAAATCCTAGATGGAAGCAATGAGCAAAAACATTTCAGTTGTATTAAATGAAACGAAAACGAAAACAAAACAAGTATAAGATCCTAATAGCACTGAATAAGTATATTACAAATTACATGTATATGTAATTATTTATTAAACTGTCAACATCTTGAACCAAATAAGTTTTATTAAGATTTAAGATTATCTTGTAGATACTTCTTTTTCCCCAACTACACTCATTTGGTAAAGACAAACTTTTTGAACAATTCAAACAACAAACTACACACCATAAAGTGAAACAACATTATATTATCACACTGCTTTAGATAATATTCCAGCTACGCCACAAAACAAACAACAAAAGCTAAAAAGCAGCCTGAAAACATGAAGGTCAAATGTGCTTATAGTGGATAAAATACTAAAATAAGTTAAAAATCCCCAAATAAGTCAAATTTAGAAGCAGAATACTTGGATCAGATTAACTCAATCAAGATCTGTAAAAACCTTAATTATGGAATTGGGTGTTAACGTCATAGCATTTAATCAAAACTTGCAGAAAAATTAATTCTTACAGAAAACATATTCATACATAAATACATCTATTATACCTTTTCGGCGCTAGATGCTGTTTCTTGGAGCTGCCCATTTCTCTCATCTAAGCTCTTGTGTAATCTATAAATCTCTTCTTCCATGTTTTTCGCTTTTATCTCTGCTTCCTGCAAAAAAATCACCAAAATTCAAATAAATTCACTCAAAATCCAACACGATTTGGTACCACAATCATCACTCACTTTATAGAAATTAACTAAAGGCTGAAATCATTCCATTTCATTTCAAAAGTACATATATTAATTAAACACATATTATAGAAAGTAAATAAATTGACATGCCTGTCTCGTTAGGATTTCATGAACAAATGATTGTTCCTGAGAAACAAGGCGGCTTCGAACCTCCTTAAGCTCCGCCGCTAGCGACACCACATTCCGACGAAAGCTCTGTTTTTTCTCACTCAGATCCTTCAAAAACGGATCAATCTCTCTACTACTAGACATTCTTCGACACTAATAATGAAATTCTGATGCTGCTGCAAATACACTGTATCAAGCCCCAAAATGAGTTGGCTGTGTGCTTTGAGTTAAAGCTATCCACATATCTGTATGTGAAAACAAAATTAGTAAAAGACATTAAATACAAATACTAACAAAATTCAGATAACCAGTAACTTTTTTTTCCATTTCTAGTTTAAAATTCAAATTCATCTAACCTTAAAAAAACTGAAGTGCGAGTACATTAAATATAAATATATCAACATATTAAGAGAGAGAAAGTCAAATTGGAAAGAGAAATAAGTAGATCATAAAAGGACAAAGAAGCTTCAAACTGATCCGGGCCAGTTGGCACACAAGTTGGTCAGTAAACGAGAAACGCGTTGCTTCAACTAATATATATATATACATATGTATATAGTTTTGGAGAGAGAAAACAGCATATTCAACAAACAGACAAATAAGCAGATTCAAATCTTCAATTCAGCTACAACTACTTCAGCACCAGAAAGAAACTCATAATCCATAAATTCAAAAGAATTATAGTCGCATACTTTTAGAGAGAGAAACATGATGAACATCAAAAACAGACATAATATACATATATATAGATCGATTAGGAAATACTCGCCATAGCTATACAGATAGTTAATAAGAAGTGTTTCTCTCAGTAAATACATGAAGCGGCATGAGAGAGAAAGAGAGAGGATTTACCGGCGACGATTGGCCGGAACGAGATCGTAACGGACGGCTTGAAGGGGAGTGAATCTTGGTGTGAGCGATTACAGTGAAGTATTTCTCCGGCTTCGGTGTGAAAGAGCGACATGTCGGGGGAATAGATAGGAGAGAGGTATGAGGTTCGGGTTTGAGGATTAGTAGTAGACTTGCTATTTTGCGTGATTTTGGTTCGGTGTTTTTCCGAGCCTGGGGTTTATAAATGACAAATTCCGAACCTACGGCCGGATTGTCGAGCGCGGCAAATCCAAAACTTTCGTCGATTCGCTAACTTGTGCGTACGTGGTGTATTGTACGTCGTTGGATTTGAGTGACGTTCGTTGATGGATATAGTTCTGGTACGTAGTTAGAGGTGACGTGATAATGTGTTATTAGACTAAACTCCAATATGAATCATAGTTTAAATCAATTTGCACCCTAAACTCTTGAGTAATATTACGGACATAAATTATTTTATAAATATTTTATAAATTAATGATATAACATACTCTACCTCATCATATTGATTATCAAATTGATTCAATGTAATCTTTGGCCCCACATAAAAGCTGACATAGAGTATGCCACATCAGCCAATTTGTAAAATATTTATAAAATAGTTTGTGTCTCTAGTATTTTTCAAACTCTTATACTCCCTTTGTGCCATAAAAATTAGTTTAATTTAATTTTTTAAATTAGATTAATCAATTTATAATTAATAATTAATTAAATTTATTTATACTTTGAAATTTTGAAAATTAAGATACTGTTTGATAGCTTCTTCTTTGACTTTACCTTCTTTTCACGCAGAAGCTATGTTGTTTAATAAAAAAAATTCAATCTTTTTTACCCCCTCAAAAAAAATATTGACTCAACTCTTTTTTTAAAAAAGAGACTCTTCATTACTATTACAAGCTCACCACCTTTCACCGCCTTTCACCACCACCCACCGTAAGACCCCAACTTAACTTTTTATGAATAAAATTTAAATTTTTTTATATATTTTTTTTAAAAAAAGTAAGTAGATAATTTAATAAATGCTATAGTTATGGGTAATATGTGCAAATTTTACAAAGTAAACAAGTTGTCATAAAAAATTCATTTGGTCGGAAAATATTCTTTTTGTCGAAAAATATTTGTACGACGGCGCAATCATTCGTGGACCCCACAACGGAATAACTGTCGAATATAGAAAACGAGAGAAAGAACCTTTTTATAAAAATAACGGTAAAACTTTTACCGTTAAACTGTTGAAATACCTGGTGAAAAAAATACAGTAACTCTGGACAAATTTTACACATTTTAACATAATTGATGAGAACAATTAAAAGGATATAAAATATACTGAAACTTGCTTGGGAACTAATAGTGAATTCAAGATATGATGACGACCCATAATTCACTTTGACTTTAATACTTGAAATTGGAATTGATCTTTGTTCTGAATCAGAATTCCTCTTCTGTACCAGCATTCCCCCTGGCCTCATTTCCCAAGTTGCAGCCCCCTCCGGCCCGCTGCCTCCTGCCGTCGTTTTCCTCTTTGCCGAAGATAAAATTCCAGTCATTTTCATCATCTCTTTTGTATATATTTGTTAGTGCTAATAAATTTTTTGTCCAGTGAAAATGTAGAGTGTTGGAAATATATGGTTTCAAGTACTTGAGTTTTAAGCTAAGAGAAAACTGATGAATGAAGAAAGAATCAAACTGTTCTGACCCACTTATAAGTCACAGAAAAAAGAACAACAACCAATACATACAAATCTATTGGAGTTGATAAGCACCAAATAAGCTACTTCTCTATTGTAAAACTTTATGCTACTTTGCCCATATATATAATTTAGTCAAGATAAGAGAATTCCTAAATGCATCATGAAAACATTTTTAAAAAATAAAAACAGTTAGAAAATAAATAATAGAAGTAGGCATGCTAACTTTACTCAAGTTTGCTTCCATCTCTAGGTAATGGAGTCCTTTCTGTATAAATTTAATAAATGCTCCATGTGGAACCAAATTGTCGTTAATTGGACACTTGTTGATACCTGCCTCATATCCCAAAGCAAAAGCTGAATGCGTTAAACCTGCGAGAGAGTATAACAGTAGCACATTCCTGCAAGAGTATGACAATAGCACATTCAGTATATGGATATACAGGACATAAAAAGCTAAGCAAAAATAGTTCTCCTCCAACTTGTCATGTGGGAACACAGACTTTGGATAAAAAGCAAATCTGATTGCTTATCCATAATATGTATTCAAGGTTATGCAGATCAAAAAATATTGTTTAATCAATAGCTAGCTATGCCCACTGAAACAACACATGCTTGCTGTGCTTCCCCCCATTCCCCCACTCAAAAAGGTTTACTATCTTTTCAGCCAAAAACCTTTCAAATGCTTTTAATATGAAAAGTTTTTCAGAAAATGATATAACAATTCCATAATAGATTTTTACATATTAAACTAAAAATTTACATCCCTTAATTCTTAATCAAACAAATGACTCTATTAGTCCATAACAACTCGGCAAAGAATACCACATTACAATCCCAATATTATATTCAATAACCCAGCTGAAATTCGATTCATATGAACACAAAACACAAACATAATATAAAAATGAATTTTTTAAATAAAAAAACTCCTACACCTAATTAAACATATATAAAAAATAACTCAACAAACAGTCAAATCAATCTACAGTACAAATATGTGTATATGGAATATGTATATGACTATATGTACAAACCATTAGAAACTTACATTTCTCCTTGGAGAAGGATTACCCATGATCTTCGGTGATTTGAAAAATATATTATGGTAATTAGTTTTCATGTGTTTGCGATGGTTCTCTATGCATTATAGTTTCATCTGACATTACTTTTTACACACCCTCCGTCCTGCAAAGATTGACTAATTGATTGAATTTTTTCCAGCAAAATGATTCTTAAATTTTTGCTCAATGATGAACAACATATGCTGAAATTATTTAAGATATCAAAACTGACAAATCTTTTCAGGATTAATGGAGTGAACCAAATGAAATGGAAATCTCACTTAACATCACATCATTGCAATCACAAAAATGCTAAAATTTTACCATAATTTTTTGAGATTCAACAAAATGAGCCATCAGATACAAAGAATTTTAAGAAACTGAGCCACAACCCAAACAATAATTAACACTCGAGTTCATATTATCTGAAATGGTAAAAATATGATAAAATTGAATTGATTTATAATGGGTGTTTAAGAAAATTAAGATTACATACACGTACTCCAATGAATAATGAGCTGCTGAAACTGAAATTATCTTGCTTCTAGCTCCATTGCCGTACATAATTCGCACAGGTAATCGAATTTTAACAACTCATTTTCAAGTAAATAAATTGGGAAATTGGAAAGAGAAACCCAGGGGTGGTAATTGCACAAGGAGAAGAACCCTTAAGGAGTGTATTCAATTAAGATTTTTAAAAACTTTTAAAGATTTTAAAAGTTTAGTTGTATTCAATCAAGACATTTAAAGAGTTTATAAAAGTTTAGTGGTATTCAATAACAACTTTTTTAATGTCTTTAAAAGTTAGGTGGTATTGAATTAAGATTTTTATAAAGTCTATAATAGTATTTTGGTATTCAAAAAGTCATAGATTTTAAAGATTTCTATCAAATGGTAGATTTTGACAGACTTTAGAAAAAAATTATAACTATCAACCCATATCCAAAGTCTTACCTCATCTCTAAAGATTTCTAAATACTTACAAATAAACACAAAGGTGGATAAAACTAGTTATTAATTGGACTTTTTCTTTTATTGGGTCAAATTAGTTATTTATTTTACATGGGCTAATAAATATTAATATGTGATGAATAAATAATTTGATAAAATTTGGACCATAAAAATAACAAGATATATTAATAAGTAAACAAATAACTAGACCTAATCTGAATTGGTGAGGGAAAAAGCAGCCGTTCGAAAGCTTCCAATAGAAAGAGGGAAGAGATTTACTCAACAAAAATGAGATAAAATCATGAAACTCTCATATCAGTTGTAAAGATTATATATATATATATAATATATGAAAATAGAAAATATATGATGTGTATATTATTTTTTTTAGTTTTCTGCCATTTTAAACGAAGGAAATTACTGTTAATTTTTTAGACATTCTCCATATTCGTCTTCAAGTGTCTTTGGTGTATCATAGTAAAATAATGTAACTTGTGGTTCTATTCCTGCATGACAAATATATATATGTATTCTTGCGTGACAAATATATATGTATTTCATTGTCATATTATTTTGTGAAAAACAGAGTTTGGTATTTCTACTAAAAAGCGTACGCATATACATAAAGCATATATAGCTCAATGAAAAGTGAGCTTAATTTTTGTATTGTGTATGTAGTTTCTAAAATTTTATTGGTATCCGAGTATCCAAATGTATCATGAAATGAGTAGAATAATGTGAACGCTTTTAACATATATAAAATCTCATGCCACAATAATATAATGAGATTTACTCTTGTTCATGAAAAAAGAGGGAGATGTTGTACACATGGGCTAATTAACAATTAATATAAATTACAAGATATATTAGAAGTATACAAAAGTCTATCACAGTCTTGATAAAAAGTTTATAAAAGCATGTTACTTATTTCATGGAGTCTATAAAAGTCATTTAAAAAAAGTCTGTGAAAGTCATTAAAATCCCACAAATTCTACAAAAGTCTGTCACTTAAAAAAAATCTTTAAAAATTATAATTGAATGCACCCCCTAAAATGAGATACTACACGTTTAAGTTTTTTTCTGAAAACCCAAAAGGAAACATAAAATTAGGATAAATAGATGGAGAAACTGACCTCTGAGAAACGGAATTAGTATCCACGGGATTCTGAGAAGCCTTCCCCTGCTTCGAAGGAGTTGTAGTTGGCGATGGTTTTGGAGGGGATTTAACGCCTATTTAGGTTTCCGTTTCTGAGGTTGTGGTTTACTTTGGATGTGGTTTTAATTTCTACAGATATAGGTATACAAAACAGATAAAGACAGAGAAAGTGGAAGTGAAGACAAAGAGAAGGTGAAAATCTGAAGTGGAGAGGAAGACCAGGAGAGGAATTCTGGATCTACATGTTGGTCTTGGGAATTCGGAAGACAGAAACATTAAAGCCATCAGAATAAATAGCAAAAGCCAGGCGAAGAAAAGGAATCGACTTTCAATTTAACCGAGGTGACTCGCCCAAATTTCAAAATAACCGGAATAGACTCACCGATTTTTCAAATTAAAAGGATCGTCTTACGTCTCTTTATATATAAGGATTGATTACTAAAATATAAGCATAATTATTTGACTTAAGTAGGATTCTATTATCCTATATAAAATACTGTTAAATAAAAATAATTTTCTTTTAAAAATCATCTTACCTAATATTTAACTTTACTTTTATTAAAATATATAAGTATTAAATATAGACTTTTATATATTTCATATATAATGTATATTTGTTAATACTCCCTCCGTCCCAAATTAATTGCTCAGTTTTGACTTTTTAAAGTCAAATTGACCATTTTTAAAATTAATCTTTTTACTATTTTTGCTAAAATATATGTGAAGAGATTATAACCAAAAGAAAGTATATACAATTTATTACTAATCCTAATTTTTATAATTTTAGAAATATATTTATGTATGCTTAATTATTAATTCTAAAAATAGTCATTTTGACTTAAAAAAGTCAAAACTGAGCAGTTAATTTGGGACGGAGGGAGTAATGTTAAATAATATAGATTAATAACAAACAGAGAGGTTCAGGACGAGCTGGTTTTAGAAGGAACATTTTTTATTATAAAATTTATTTTTGGTTAGATAATACTCCCTCCGTTCCTAAAAGATTGTCGTTTTAGAAGAAAAAATTTATTTCAAAAAGTTTGTCGTTTACAACTTTCGAGGAAAATAAATTATTTACTTTCCTATATTACCCCTACCTTCTCTCATTATCCCAATAAATTATCTCCCTTGTATTAATAGTTTTCAATTTCCCATAAAGGGGTAGTGATGGAATTTCAAACAAATTTTACTTGGTAAATGACACCTTCTTAATCCATATATGTGCCAAATTCTTAAACGACAATCTTTAGGAACGGAGAGAGTATAAGTTTAGAAGAAACAATTTACTTATGAAGATCATCTTAATTACTTAATATTAATTTATTCTACTTATAAAATATTTAAAAGGAAACTCGGATCTTACATCATGTAATGCTAGTAATTCAATAATTCATGTAAAAAAAAATTGCCACTAATTAAAAGTCATCTATAAAGTCTTAGAAATTAAATCAATTATTTCCTGGAAGGTTCCGAGACAGGAACTTGGTATGAATTCTTCTTACAGAAATTAATAAAAGTTGAATACTGTATATTTCTAGATACCTAACCTGGGAAGGGAAACTTCCTTTAGCCGTTAGGCCCATTACATTACCAAGACCTTTTCTTCTAACAAATGAATGGCAAATTTGATAATTGAATGAATCTAGATCTAAGGGAGTGTTTGATAAAAATTGAATGAATCTGAATGAAAAAAGTTGTTTGATAATTGGCATGTCTGAAACATCTGAATAACATATTTTTATTATTTACCCCCTCTAAAAAAATTCAAAAATTTGTTGTAAATTTATTTAATATTACTTAATATAATAGTTAATATTGTAAAAAAAAAATTCATTCAGCCGGTCATTCAACCGTTCAGCCAAAAAAATTGGATTAAACCATTCAGCTCAAAATCGTCTGAATGTCTGATTGGTTCAACTGTTCAGACTATTTTTTTTTCAAAATAAACGCCCTAAATGACTGAATATATGGTTGACCGATTCAGCCATTCAGCTGCAATCAAACAATCCTTAATACGTTGTTATTTCAGTGTAAAACTATCTATTTTTACCTGTCTGTCTAGTTGCCGGAGAGCATATTTTCATTACATACACTACTTGCTTGCAAGTACAATAGTTTAGAATCAGAATATCTATCTGACTCAAAATTCTGGCATGGCATGGCATGCATATCTACATATTTCTTTCTTTCTTCCTCTGGAAACTACTCCCTCCCTATCTTATTTTCCCAGATTCGATTTAGATGGATTGATTTGGCCTCTAATCAAATCAACATAATCCCCCACCCCCACCCCCTCCCCCTCCCCCTCCCCCTCCCCCTCCCCCTTCCTTATATATGTTATTATATAAATTTGCTATACTGGTTTCATAGAAAAGTAGTAGCAACTAGTACCTTCTTTGGTTGCTTCATTCATCTCTCTCACCACACATTTCAGTGCTCTCTACACAAATTGAGATATAAAAGTATTATCATTTGTAAGCAACATTCATAGTTTGGTATCCTTATATATACATACTATATGTATTTTTTGGGAAAGTTATGGCATTCATTAATATGAACAAACACATGTATACATACTCAAATTTATACATATATGAGGGGCTAATCTGTTGGGCTTTTGGAGGCTAAATGCATTTATTAATTTGACAAAAATGTATTTCTTAAATATAACTTATTTAACTCACAATGGTAATGTTGATATTTAAATGAATCATATAAATTGATGCACAAAAGCTTGCTTTGTAATGAAAATGCTTATGGCCTTGTTTGTTACAACTTATAGCTTATTTTAGATATTGTATGTGTAACCACCCGGCTCAAATTTTAAGTCCAGACTAAATCTTCGGTCAATTACAAGTCTGAATTGAATCAAATTCATCTAAACAAGAGCTTTTTTTGGTCATTTTAGTTCACCGTAGATTTACCTAAAATGTAATGGCGAAAAGTCAAATATCGAGTTCAGAATAAACATTGGGTCAAATTAATCTCAAGTCTGAATCATATCAAATTCATTTAAACAAGACCTTAAACCACTAAGAGTCCAATAATATCTTTTTGGGTCATGTTAGCTCACCACATGTTCATCCAAAAGGTCTTTAAGGGAATGTATTATTGCTAATAATTTAATTTTTTATATAGAGACATATTTTTCTCACATCTTTTAAATGTGAGACTGTGGTGTTAAAGTACGTTAAACAACTTAATGCTTATTATGGAAAATAAATTGGGAAAAAAAGTGTCTTTCAACTTTTTCAAAATAAGCTTTGTGCTTGAGTATAATATCTTCAATGCACAAAGGATCAGGTTTAAATAAGTTAGAAGTTGCATACAACATTTTCAATGCACATTGCACATCAAAGAAAAGACTGATGTGTAGGTGTATAGAACTTACAGTCCTTTTAGGGGACATTATATTACCGACCCTGATCGGTCTAAATTTATTTATTTTTTCACTCTCAAAAAACATATAATATTTATTTTAATTAAAATTTTAGAGCGATCGATAATATAATGCATGTCCCATAAACTTATTTAGAACTTATGGGATTTTTACTTCAAGTATGTTCAACTTATTTGTCAAACATAACAACTTATTCTCATAATAAATGATTCTCCAAACAAGATTCTCTTAACTTCGTAGTATTAAATAAGCTAAAAAGGAAGCAGTATTGAGGTGGTGGGGTAGGTGAGGATAGTGCAGACAGAGTTGAATTGGTTTATTTGTATTTGAGGTAATTTCGAAGTGTTGGATCGAAAGAATAAAAAAAATTATTTTAACGAATAATTATACAATACAATTTATTTATTCATTGAAACAAATTTTTTTTTATTTCGATTCAATTATCGTGTCTAATTTATTTGTGCTCACCAAATTACTTGAAAGTGATTAGCATGAAATTTATTTTTGAGTATGTTGGTCAATTGACCAATAGAGTGTTGACATGCAGACCAGTATTCTATTGACTAATTGACCAACTTATTCAAAAATAAATTTCAATATCTTTTTAAGGACATCAAAAAAAAGAAAGTAAGAGTAGGAGAGAGAAATATAATGATGATGAAAATCTTAGAAAGTAGTGGGTGTATACAGAGCTGACACTTGTCTCATTTATGCAGACAAGACTAGACTCCCTATGTACTTGCTCACACTATTAGTATCTAGTTTCTTAATTGGCCAATCAACTACTCCACAACTTCATAATTTCCAACTAGTAACTATCAACATTTTGTTTAGCGTAGCACTATTTCAAAATTGGTTCCACATCGTACAAACAAATATGTGAACGACTAACTTTTTTTCAGCCTCCTTCTCTTCCCATACACGCAGATGAAATTATATATGTATCAGTATTCTATTAATTAATTAATTAATTTATTAAAAAATAACCGAATCCCCTTAATTGACATTTGTCTATAAAATCACCAACACAAATCACAAAATAAACTTTTCTCCTGTTTAAATTAGAAGTCAAAATATAAATAAATAAAATTCAAATACGTCTGGTGTCTAATCTTTCTGTTCACGCATAGTTTTTGTAACAAAATACATGTTCACTCTCTCTCCTCTATTTTTTTCACTCTTTGTGGATCATCCAATGTGGTCATCAGGTGGCAGTGATAATCTATCTAATAAAATACAAATGATTTTGAATTTCCCGCTCACTCAATAAATCATCTGGGCCGTCCAAAGTTTGAGATAAATCCCACCGTCCATACATATATCTAATAAAATACATCTATCTAATCTATCTAATAATGATTTTGAATTTCCCGCTCACTTAATAAATCATATGGGTCGTTCTAAGTTTGACATAAATCTCACTGTCTATACAGTGCCAGAGGCACGAGACTCAGCTAGTAATCAATATTATAACAAGAACTGCTTCTTAATATCTTCAATATCCTCCTCAACTTCTTCTTCTTCTTCTTCGTCTCCCTCGCCATTTTCAAACCCTAAAAGTATGGAAGAAGTTTGGAATGACATCACCCTCTCTTCTCTACCAGCATCTCATGGCCTACAAGATCTACACTTTAATCAGCAAGACTTTTTGGCCCCACCCAACACCAACCTCCCCTCCTCCACCGCCACCTACGGCTCTCATCCGCCGCACCCGGACACCGTCTTGAGCTTGAACCCCGGTCTAGACTTCCACTTTGAGCCTCAGGTAATAGTACCCATTTCAAATGCGGGTTTCTTTAGCACGGCCGTACCCTACGATGGCTCTGTTGAATTGATCGGAAAGAAAAGGTTCCCGGATTCCGATGAGAACACCGGCGACCGGCGATACAAGAGGATGATGAAGAACCGTGAGTCAGCTGCTCGGTCAAGGGATAGAAAACAGGAATGTGCCTGCTTTCCTTTTTACTATATAAATAAAAATTCTCTAGTGTATATATTTGGTTACAAGTCTAAATGTATTTCAAAAGTTTGTTCATTTATTAATAGTTTATTTTAAACATAATTTATTTTTAATTTACAAAATATATATAATATTTGATGCTCAAACACAATATATACAAATATATCTAGGTCTAATAGATAAAGTACACCTATATTTATATACTCCTATAGATTTGACCATTTATTGGAAGTATGAATGTAAATTATATATTTTGTTTGGCTGAAATTGCTGATAAAATCTTTGTTTGTGCATGTGGCTTTGTTTTTTATACCTTCTCCTTCCCCATTTGGGTGAATGGTTGTTAATTACAGGCATATACAAATGAGCTTATTATAAAACTGGAAATCTTAAGGGCAGAAAATGACAGGCTCAAAAAAAGCAAACAACAGGTAATAATATATATATATATATACACACTCTACAAATGACCTTTTTTTTATTTATTATTATTTATGGGCATATAAATAAATATTTGTATATATGGTATGCAGTTATATGTAGCAGCAAGTGCTCAAGCTCTCCAAAATCACACTCTACAAAGAACGTCCTCGGCTCCATTTTGACATGCAACTTCTTCATATATTAGTGCAACCATCATTTTATATATATATATATATATATATATATATATATATATATATATATATATATATCCAGTAACTTATTTATGAATGAATGAAGTGGTGTAATGTTTGAGAGAGATTTTAAGTTTGAACTTTAAGACTGATCGAGTAAAGTACGTCTGTTTAAATATTTAATTGCATAAAATATTTAAAATGATGCGTTAGTATTATATTTAGTTAAATACAGATAAAACAAAAATATTTAATATAACATCATTTAAGAATTATATATATATATATATATATATATATATATATATATATATATATATATATATATATATGAGGACATGGAGAAGTATTTTAGCACTCATTCCGTCTTTTATTTTTATTTTTTAGAATTCAACACACATTAAGAAAAATAATTAATACTATGTTTTTGTTAGTTAAAAATAGCTTTAAATGTTAATATTGTATTTACATTGAAATAAGAGAGTATTATTTATTGAATAGAAAGTAGGGAGATATTGAATTAATATTAGCAGTAGCTGAGTTCCCGGGCTGGCGCTGAGGCGCCGTTTCTCAAGGCATAACTGGCACTGTGGTGCCAGTTTTAAAACTCAGAAAAGTTCTCTAAGTCTTAAACATGTTTGAGACGCCTACTTTGAAATCTCATAACTTCTTCGTTATAACTCGGAACGTGGTCGTTCCAAAGCCATTTCCTTCCTTATCTTACGTACTTTAACTTCCCTCGAACAGAATTTTATTCTGAATCTATTAACATGCCATTAGATTTGCTTAAATTTCGTCATTAATTAAGTTATTAACGTTATTCGTTCGTTCGTTCGTAATTCGGTCATCCGAACTCAGAATTCGTTCGTTCTTGATTCCACGACTCACGTTTTTTACATTTTCTTACATTCCTATGAAACCCTACACATTCGAGTTCATTTACATACTTTCTACTTTTCGCTCGTCTTTTACAAAATATTCGCCATAAATTCGTTATAGCTAAGTTCAATCCATTCTTCTTGAACATTTCTAACATTCCTAGCCAAGCAATAAACATCTAACTTATACGCGATGGTTTTAAACTTGTCCATCAACAACAAGTTTTAACTACGATAGTTTTCAATTTGTCCATCAATAACGTTTTTCACGTTTTTCATTTTTAATCGATACTTTGATTATGATTTCACTTTTTCTTGGAATCTGGTGTTATAAAACACCATTCCTCACTTATTTCACCGAATCGTTTATATGATTCATTCGTATCATTCAAATTCATTATGAAATTCATACTTCTTCAAGAAAGCTTTTTAAGAAATTTATAAATTAAACTTCTAATTCTTATTTCTTCGTTTCCTCGTGATTTCAACCATATAAAAATCATTCTTAACATCTGTTACTTCTATTCTCATTAAGCTAAATATATTGACATAGAAAACTTAAAGAAAATTTAAATTAGACTAGGTTTTGGATTACCTTTCTTCTTTAATCTTCATTCTTAAATTTTACTCCATAATTAGTTATCATGTTGACAATTTGGACATTCTTGAACTCTGTATAAATTGAATTATAAATCTCTAATATTTATCCTTGATCTCACTTGATTGATTCTTTATATCATTGTCATTATTCCCATGCTTATATTGTGTTTGAAGTCATCTTTGGCCCGTAGTGCAAATATGGACTGTTGATTGGTATGATTATGACAAGAAATTGGGTATTGGTATAATCATGATCTTTAATGTTACAGATAAAGGTTTGTGGTAAAAGTCCTCTTTGGTCCGTTGTGTATAATTGGACAAGTATTTGACATGATCATGACCACTGGTGAAACAAACGATTATCTTTGGCCCGTAGTGCATAGATAATTCGTTGATTAGAAATAATTATTGATTGGTGTTTCATGGATAAAATATTGATGATGGACTTTTAAATCATAGAAGATTGTAGACATCATGCTCTACTTGACTCTTCTAATGGATTGTTATTTCTGCTGCAATTGTTGATCTAAAAATTGTTGTCTATTGTATTCTACCAGATTTTTCCATGTTGAGGACTAATTATAATTTGTTCTACATTATCTTAGTCATAATATTCTTTACTGAGCTAGTTGAGCTCGCCCTTTTCTTTCATTATTCTCTTCAGGAAATGAGAATATAAGTGTGACTAGTACTCGGGGAATGGAATGATGGTCCAAGATGGTTACTCTAGTAGTCATCACTATTCTATAAAATAGTATGACAATACACTACAAGAAAACAGGCTAATTTCGATGGCACTATGTTCGACGGACTCATTCCCTCGACGATAATATCTATTCTGACGGATTATTCAGTCGAAGATAAATCAGTGGAAAATACGTTAATTTCGATGGGTGTTCGTCGAAAATATATGTATCCCATTGGCGCCAATGTTCCCGCCAGTGCGAAACTTATTTTTCAACCGAATACTATTTATTTCGACGGAACCGTTAGTCGAAGATAACTAAGTACGACGGACGTAAGTACGACGAAAAATCCATCAAAAATAAGCCTAAAACCCCTGACGTCTTCCGGCCCCCTCGTTTCTCTCACTTTTCAGATATAATATTTCTCTCTCTCATTTCTCTCTTACGCGTTTCTCTCACTTTTCTCAGATCTAAAACCCTTACTGCCACCACCGTACACCACCAGAGCCATCACCACCACCATACTGCCACCACCGTACACCACCACCATACTACCACCACCAGTCCACCACCACCATACTGCCACCACCGTACCATGTACTGCCACCACCACCACCACCACCACCTTCGATTCCACCACCACCACGTATTGCCACTACCACCACCACGTACTGCCATCACCACCATCACTGTCGAGCGGTTCCGGACACCACCAGTAGCTAGACGCCACCAACACCAGGCACCACCGTCACCACCATCAGGCACCACCGTCACCACCACCAGGCACCACTACCACGACCAACACCAAGCACCACTGTCAACACCAGGCACCACCACCAGACACTACCGTCGGTTAGTTTGCACATTAATTCAATTTCAAGGTTAGTTTTCTGCCAAGTATTAGATTTTTAGGGTTAATTTGTTGCAAATTATGAAATTTGTGGCTTAATTTGTTTTAGGTTTAGTTTGAGTTTGAATATGAGATTAACCCAATTTGGATAATATGTTGTTGCTGTGAATTTGTTGCTGAGTTTGATTTAGAATTTGGAAATTGCAGAATATTGATATCAAATTTGGGCTCCTTATCATAATGTAACTGATTTTAGGACTGTTTTTAATCTTGATATATTTGTTATTTACGACTGAATTTATGACAGAAATTCTGTCAGAATTATGAAATTGCAGACTTGTATGTATATATTGTATTAATTAGTTATTAGTTTCCCAATATTAATAAATCATAAACTAAGTATCATTTACTTAGTTTCTTACTACTAAAATAAAATAAAGTAAATATAATTTAATATAGTTTATTAAATAAAATAAATTTTAAAAATAAAATAAATAACATAATATAATACAAAATAAAGTAAAATAAAATAAAAAATTAATTAAATTAATTTGAATAAAATAAAAAAACTTTGATTTAATCTAATAAATAAAATATAATTTAATAAAAAATAAAATTAAATAAAAATAATAAAATAAAACAAATTTAATTTAATTTAAATAATCTTAATTAATTTAAATTAAAATAATTTTAATTAATTTAATTTAATTTAATAAAAAACATTAAAAATTATATAATATATCTAATATAATACAAGATATATAAAATAAAATAAAATAAGATATTTTTAATTACGAAATCAAATTAAATTAAAATAAATTAGAACTTTTATAATATAATACAAAATAAAATAAAAAGTAATAAAAAATTTAATTTAATTTAGTTTAATAAATAAAATAAAATAGAATGATTTAATTTAATTTAATTTAATAAAGTATATTTAATAAATAAATAAGCTAATTATATAATATACTACAAATTAAAATAAAAAATATATATAAGTAGTCTCTATATATTCCAAATAACAATTTCAATAACTAAGTATCACTTACTTAGTTTATCATCATTGGAAAAATAAACTAAGTATAGCTAGAAGTGAATGTCGAACAGTAGTCTCTATAGATTCCAAATAATTAACAATTCTCATAAACTAAGTACCACTTACTTAGTTTATTATCATTGACAAAATAAACTAAGTAGCATTTGCTTAGTTTGCCACAATTTTCAATAGATAATAAATGCAATAATACTCTCCCTACATATATGTACTCTTTCTTGTATGTATGTTTTGACATAGCAGTTGCAGCTAAATAGTACTCCAATCGATTCCTCGGCAACAATTAAAAAAAAGGGATCGTAGTTCCTGTTTGTGTCCTATACTCGAATAATTAATAAAGGTAATTAAATTACTGCATATATTCCTCACTTTTCTATCATTAAAAAAGGCAACATTCGGAAGGAGTGCTAGTAAGTTGTTGAACAAAGTTCTAGGTTAAGCAACCCTTTGAATGAGCGAACGATCACTTCTCCCATATGAATGAATCATCTCCCCATATGGGTCCAATCCTTGATATAAACAGCTTCTGACCACTCCGAATTCCTCAGATGGGTAGTTCTCACAGAATATCTCACCTCTTGAATGAGAACTATCCATTTGAGGAATTCACAGTGGTGAGAAGTTGTTTATATCATGGATTGGACCTATATGGGGAGATGTTTTATTCCTAGCAGAGAAGTGATCGTTCGTTAATCTAGAGGGTTGCTTAAGCTGAAACTTTGTTCAATAGCTTAATGGAACTCCTTCGGGATGTTGTCATCTGTTATGATGGAACAGTGAGGAATGTTTGCAGTAATTGAATTAACTTTATTATTCGAGTATAGGACACAACAGGAACTATGACCCTTTTTTTGCCGGTTGTCGACTCAAGTAGAGATTCCACATAAATTCTCATAAACTCTATATGTACTATACTTTGAAACTTAGAAACCCATTTGACATACACTCAATAAGGGTGAATGTCGAACAGTCCCCAGTTTGGGACTGTTATTGGATGTTATGTCTCTCGCTTAGGCCGGTGCAAATACAAAACGGTACATTTTTTGTTATTTTGAGGATTAATCGACTGTTATCTCTATATGTTCTCCGAGTGCATACTTAGATTAAGTTATCTTAGTCTATTTCGTGTTCTTAGAGACCATGGGGAGGTGCTGCCGAAATTTTCTTGAAACTCATGAAACGTACTCAACGTGTTTGCACTAGTGACGAGACACATCTAATAACGGGATAGAAGCCTTACCCCTGTCCTGTAGAGATACTAGGTAAATCTAATTCACGCATGAATATCCAAATTAACTTAATACGTACTTTTGTGTAGTTAAAAATGTTAGTCGACCGAAGTTGGATGTACCGTAGGATACCCAGTGATAGGAGGGGATTAGTCTCAGCTTATCTTGTTGGGGTTTTAGATTTCTTGAACAAAGCACTAGAACATACGGATGATCCGCACGGGAAGATGCGATGCCCGTGTGTCAAGTGTAAAAATCTGATTTGGAAGAAAGTCGACGAGATTAAATTCGACTTATTTTCTCGTGGATTTGTAGATGGGTACTTCGTATGGACTCATCACGGGGAATCAGAAGTGATTGAAAATATTGTGAAACAACCAATTCCACTGGATTCATACGTCAAAAACTATGATCCAGTTGAGATGTTGGTTGATGCTTATGGCCCTACTACTATTGACTGGGCTGAATATGAACCTTCTTCAAGCAGTCCGAAACAACTGCCAAATGATACAGCTGCTGCCTTTTACAAGTTGTTATCTGAATCCGGGAAATGATACGAACACCAAGCTTTTTGCAGTGACGAAGCTCTTACACTTCAAGAATGAGCACGACTGTAGTGAGAGATGTTTTAACGATTTGCTCACTATAATTGGATAGTTCTTACCTAAGGATCATACTCTTCCTGTGAATTATTACGAAGTGAAGAAGATGGTCAAGGGGTTAAATATGGGGTATCAGAAAATAGATGCTTGTCAGCAGGATTGCATGTTATACTATGGGGATGACAGAGATAAGGGACAGTGTGATATATGCAACTTATCGCGCTACAAGGTTACAAAACATGGGAGGAAGGAGAAACATATTCCCAGGAAAATCTTATGATACTTTCCACTTGCGCCGAGACTTCAGCGGCTATTCATGTCGTCTCATATGGCTCAACATATGAGTTGACATCGAACAAGGGATGTCACTACTAAAACACGCTCATTTAATGCTGATAACATGTTTGGTATGGATGAGGCGTTGCAAGAAGATGTGAGCAACCCATTGGCCGTAGTGTTCCATGCTGAAGATGTGGTGAGTACTGATGTCATTGACGTACCTAACGATGACGATGTCGAGGCCACCGTACACATGAATGATTATGTAGTCATTGAGGATGATAATGATGACTAAACTGATCTCGAAAGTGAGGATGAGGAAGATACCGAATTCGAGAATGATATACACGTTGATTCTGATGGGTTTGATGACGTGCGTAATTGAAAATGATCTTTAATATTAGTCCTTACCACATATTATTATATAAACCTTACATATTCGTAATCTACCAATTTTTTTTATTGCAGTAGGATATTCATGGCTAGACATAGCGGTGGAGATCGCCGAGGTGGTGGACGATCCGGTACTGGAGACGGTAGCCACGGTGGAGGCTCTTCTTCAGGTGCAAGTAAGTTATCTTAACTAGGATTTAAATATATCTCAAGCTGCATTAATTACAATGATTATTGAAGTACTATGTTAAATACAATTATTACATATGCACCTCGTCGACGACATCGAGGGACGAACCTTGGTATCTTTGGTCGTCCGCCGGCAGTGCCACTTACAGTACCGGTGGATGTCGTTTCCCAGCAGTAAGTGTTAATATATTCATACTATTTTTATTAGTTATTGCAAAACACAATTCACATAACACATATTGTTATACTTTTTCTGTAGTATACTAAACCCGGTGGCTAAGCACACCCTACATGCGATCTGTTTGACGTATCTCCTGGGAGGGTGCATGCGGTTCAGTCAGTATGCGCGGTATGATGCCACTTTTATGCAGACCATCTTGCGGGAGTTCCACGTAAGTTAAGCATATTATCACTACATAGTTGTATTGGGATGACGAAATCAATTGTTCATAATTTTAAATTATCTTTTGTTATAGGTTTATTATCGCTTTGACCCGAGCATCTCTCAGTCAGCTGGTGATGCTGTGATTGAGCATCACGTCGCTGCGAATTACTCTGGATGGCTGTATAAGATGCGACAGAAGGAAACCCAGGCAGTTGTGGACCAGTCCGGGACCACCATCAGAGATCATCAGCCCCGCATAGTCTCCGATTTAGCCTGGAATGTTATGTGTCTGCACTGGGAGGCTGATGACTTCAAGAAAAAGTCCGAGAAGGCGAAGAAGAACCGTGGTCAGCTCCGGATAGTACACACCACTGGTTCTCAGTCGTTCGAGTAGGTGAAGACGGTAAGTGCGTTGTATTTAGTTATTTATGTGTCAAGTTTTCACACAAATACTTAAGACCTGATTTATGAATGTTTGTATTAGGCATTGGGGATGACCTTGGGCCGAGATCCTACCATGCTAGAGTTTTGGGATCGAGCCCACACGCCTAAGGACGAGCGTGCTTTGTCTCAGACAGCTTTAGCTATACGGGTAAAACTTATCTTACTATTTAGCTTTTAATAATATTCAATCGTAAATAAAATGATATAATTAACATACGTATATGAAATACATTACAGGATCGATTTCAGAAGCTTCGGGACGAGCGTATAGCTGATTTAGAGACTATTAGGAGGGGTTCTGAGCCGTTAGATTCCGCCACCCCTCTTCCCGATATTGTATTAGATCGAGATGAGAATCTGAGACTATAGGTCGCGTCTCAGGATCCCCCTACTAGCAGTACCGGCAGATATCGAGTGTTGGGTCTGCCGAGGATACCCACATATACACTTCCTGGAGGTAATATTTTTTTATGTTTCAAGAAATTATCTGAATTTATCACATTATATAAATTATTATTAGTAATTGAATTTGTATGTCTTTATAGGCTCCAGCCAGCGTCCGAGAGCACATGTCGGACCATCTCACACGGGCACTAGCTTGGATGACAATATCTTTCGGCGGCTAATAGGGGCCGTGTTAGATAGGTTCCATATCGATCCGGTCTTTCGGCATCAGCAGTTGCCTTCCAGTTCTCGTCTTTACCAGATTGCTCAGGAAATTATAGCAGGGGCCTCTGCAGAGAGTACGGGATTACCACGGGAGCAGTTCGACTTTTGGAGCGCCGAGATGCTCCGGATGGTGATTACCCTCTTAGAGGAGGCTTTTCGTCCGCCCCCACCTACTCAGGTATTCTTATTGTTTATGTTTTTCAATTAAGGCTAGTTTGTTAATTCTCACATATATATACGGACTAATGATTTATATTTTTGATTCTATCAAACAGGGTGGCGATGGCTAGTAGACTCGCAATGACGAGCAGGAGCACGAGGCTGAAAACCTTACACCACCAGAGCAGCGTCGTTCACCTCCGCCCGATGCATGATTCCACTTTTACTAGTTTATAGTTCATTTATATAGTTTGTAGTTCATTTGTATAGTTTGTAGAACTTTTGTATAGTTTGTAGAACTTTTGTATATATTGTAGAACTTTTATATATATTGTATTGTCTAATTACGTCTGTACAACTATTGTAAATTATATTGTTCAACATTTATGGAACATTAGCTTATATTTGTAATTGGTTAGCTTATAATACGTTTTGGTGGATATTTGAATGTGAATATGAATGTGAATGATAATGAATTGAAGATTACGTTTTAGTGCTACGTTGCATATTTGAATGTGAGATGCAGGTTTATATTACTGTGTATTAGGTTGTGACAGGTTACAGGTACATTAATGGGTTTAAACACCTAGAAACTGAACTTTTTAAAATCTGTACTAAAAAAAGTAGTTACTTCCGACGGAATAAGGTAGTTACGACGGACATTCCCTCGGAGATAACAAAAAACAATTTTTAATAATTGTCGAACTATTCTAATTTCAGTCGTAAATACTACATCTTCGACGGAACTACATCTGTCGTAACTATACTATATCCGACGGACATTCCGCCGACCTTAATAAGTAGGCATTTTTTATAATTTTTTGGTTTATTTTAGTTTTCAGTCGTAAATAATATAATTCTGAGATAATACATCCGTCGGACATAAACCCACTTTTATCTGACGAAAATTTCCGTCATAAATATTATGTCAAAAATAATGTATATCCAACGAATATCAGTCGGAAATAAGTGCGAACATACTTTATATCCGACAGAATTCTCGACGGATCTTAATTCCGACGCGATTATTTACGACAATTTTTCGACTGGATTTTTCGTTGGAAATAACTTATGTACGACGGAATAGAACTATGTTCGACGGAATATTCCGTCGGAATTAGCCGGTTTTCTTGTAGTGATAATTGTAACGAGAATTTTATTTAAGTTTGGATATTGTCTACGAGATAATATTTGTATTGAAATTCCCAACTTATATTTTGTCTATTTTACACGACAATTAATAGTTGTATATAGAAAGTTTGTATTTACACGACAATTAATAGTTGTATATGGCAAGTCTTCTCCTGACATATCATTATCTCCATTGTCTCTAATTGAGAGTTATAATTCAAATAGACTCCAAGATCATATAGATAGTGCTTGTAGATATACTCAGCAAGTGGATGAGCACATCCATGTCTTATGATGACACGAGGTGGTATGTCATTAGACATCTTGTATGACAGTGGCAAAACACCCTTCCAACGTTGGGTTCGCTTCACCCTAGTTGATTCGCAAAATATAACTACTAAATGATGACCATCGTTCTATTCCCCTGTTATCCCCCGCTCGACCCAGCTACACTCGTATTACCTGAAAGGAATTGTGAAGCAAAAGGGTGAGCACAACTAGCTCAGTAAAGAATGTTATGACTAAAGATAAATAAATTATCAATAGCCTTCAACAGTAATAAATCAGAGATTTAGAACATATGGTATATGATAAAAAATTTCAACCATAGTTGCAGCGGAATGAGCAATCCATTAGAAGAGCCAAATAGACTATAAAGTCTATTATCTTCTCCATGTTAAAAGTCCACCAACAATGTTTTATCCCTATAACATCAATCAACAATTCCTGTCCACAATCACATGTATAACTCATAATCGTAATTGTTGTTCTAAATTCCTTTTTCTCATCCAGGACAAAGATAATTTTCATCACCTGATACATCAAAGATCATGGTTATACCAAATCACAGTTTATGTTCATAATCATACTAATAAATTCATCTTTGCACTACGGCCAAAGATATACATCAATAAGTCATCTTTGCACTACAGGCTAAAAATATACATCAACAAGTTATCTTTGCACTACAGGCCAAAGATATTCATCAACAAGTCATCTTTGCACTACAGGCCAAAGATATTCTTCAGTTGGTCATGTTCATCTAAACACCTCTTCATCTTTACACTACGGGCCAAAGATATTCATCAGAAATCATTCATCTTTGCACTACAGGCCAAAGATATTCATCAGAAATCATTCATCTTTGCACTACAGGCCAAAGATATTCAATTATATCATCATTTAGGACTGAGGATGACGAAAAAAATATTTTTAAAGAAACGAATCCAGTAAAACAAAATGGCAAGGATTAAGGATTAAGGATTCATACTTTATTTTATCCATGTCCAAAAATACCTCAAAATAATCATAGTGGTGTAAAATTCAAGAATGATCAAAACATGGATACAATCAAAGCTAGTATCCACAATAGATATTTTAGACAAAAAGAAGAAATTTCATTTTTCGGTGAATAGTGCCGAATTCGTGAATAGTGTCGTATACGTGAATTGTGTCGTATACGTGAATAGTAACTCCGACACCAAAAGATAGAAATTTCACAAAAAACATCTTCACACTTCGTGAATAGTACTCGTGAATAGTAACTCATGAATAGAAATTCATGAATAGTAACCCCGAAATGAAAAAGTTCCAAATTTGATAAAAGGTTCCAACCAATATTTCGGCATAATGATATTGAAGAAATAATATCATTTTAGAAGAAAATAACCTCCCTTACTATCCCTTACCTCGAAAGACAGTACCTCTGACTGGAATAACACTGAACGAACTTGCACCGTATAGCAATACTCAAAGTATACTCAAAATACTCACAAGAATACGCTCGATAATATAGAGAGAGAAAACTTCAGTTTCTAGTGTGATTTTCAATTATAATCTAAGCACCCTATTTATAGGAAATTGCTTAGAACACCAAAGTAAAAAATTTAATAAATTAATATTAATATATCAAAATTTTCTACGCCATTCTTGAATCTGAAAATCTAGAATTCAACCCATTCAAAACACATGTTAGACCCAAAAAAACGTTTTTCTTATTTTAAATATTTTAAACTTCCAAAAATTAATTATTTCGGAGCTTCGGAACTTCATTAATTCACAATAAATAGCGCTTTTGTCAGAAAATTCGAATCTCGCGTGTTTTTTATAAGAAATTCAATTCTCTAAAACTTTGCAGAAGGAAGTTTTTCCAAATTCCAAACAAAAATTGACCGAAATCCACAAGCGAACAATTTTACAGGCTATAATCAAATTTCAGTCAAAAAAATGGGGTCCACCGACACATAAAAATGCTTTAAATATTTTTGATAACAAAAATACTCCTCCTTCACATATACTCATACATCCCACATTCATCGTCAAAATATCATCATTATTATATTATTAAATGAATTATTTTATCAGAAAAAGATAAAATTTTCAATTTTCAACAATTATCATATTAAAAAATTTTCTCCATCTATATCCACATAAAATCAATATTTTCCTCATCATATGAATCAATAATTAATTATTCACAAATAATATTACAGAATCACAATATTGACAACCAGGTAGTTCCCAGGAAAGTGGGGGCTTTCCAATAAGAATTTCTCCTTACTGGCGCGCAATTAGGTGACCAAACCTCTTCTTAGACAGAACTTTCTAGACATTACCAATAATGTTATCAAATAATATTATTCAGATAATATGAATTATTGCTTCGATAATGGAAATACTGTGTAATGACAATTATTGAAACAGCAGCAATATAAAATACAACGCAGCAATTATTGAATCAATAAAATATAATACTGAACAGTAATTACTGTAACAATTATTGAGTAGTGCATTCTTACGTAAGAATCAATAATTAAAAAAATATTGAGCAATACCGTGTGCTACTGTGCAACAACGCGTATTACTTTACTTTACCCACCGGGTATTCCAACAGTGTTAACAGTAACGATTACGCCGTTATTTATAAAAACTTTAATTTATCGTTTTCTTCATCCGATAGTTATTCTGTTACGGGGCCCACAAAAGGCTGCGCCGTCGTACGAATATTCCCCGACAGAAAGAATATTCCACGACCAAACGAGTATTCCCCGACAACAATGAGTATTTTATAACCACTTGCTTATTTTGAAAAAAAAAATTCATATATCACCCTTAACTTTAACCTTCTATCAATTTAACCAGTTATTGAATTGTAATTATAAGAAAAATTGAATACTTTTATTTCATAAAATTCGGGGTCTTACAGGTACATTAATGGGTTTACACACCTGGAAACTGAACTTTTTAAAATATGTATTAAAAAAAGTAGTTACTTCCGACGGAATAAGGTGGTTACGACGGACATTCCCTCGGAGATAACAAAAAACAATTTTAAATAATTGTCGAACTATTCTAATTTCAGTCGTAAATACTACATCTTCGACGGAACTACATTCGTCGTAACTATACTATATCCGACGGACATTCCGCCGACCTTAATAAGTAGGCATTTTTTATAATTTTTTGGTTTATTTTAGTTTTCAGTTGTAAATAATATAATTCCGAGAGAATACATCCGTCGGACATAAACCCACTTTTATCTGACGGAAATTTCCGTCATAAATATTCTGTCAAAAATAATGTATATCCGACGAATATCAGTCGGAAATAAGTGCGTCGAACATACTTTATATCAGACAGAATTCTCGACGGATCTTAATTTCGACGCGATTATTTACGACCAATTTTTTGACGGGATTTTTCATTGGAAATAACTTATGTACGACGGAATAGAACTATGTTCGACGGAATATTCTGTCGGAATTAGCCGGTTTTCTTGTAGTGATAATTGTAACGAGAATTTTATTTATGTTTGGATATTGTCTACGAGACAATATTTGTATTGAAATTCACAACTTATATTTTGTCATATTTTACACGACAATTAATAGTTGTATATAGAAAGTTTGTATTTAGATTTTGTACCATGTATTGTGGCGAATCAAAATGAATTGTGTGGACTTATTTTAAGGGCATCACATCATGTGTCCCCTTGAAGCCCCCCCTCCCTCCGTCGTCTGCTACGCTGATTCATAAACTCTACAATGAGTTGGGAAAAGATCCCTCACAATGGATTTTCAAATTAAGTTGTAAATATCTAAGCTATATTGTTAATGGGGTGTCCAAGTTTTATAGATTGAACATTAATAATGACAATGATGTTGATATTATGTTGGGTATTCCAGAAAGATGCACGAGTTCGCCGCGATAACAACTTGAAGGGAGGCACTATACAAGTTGTGCGATTAAACGAATGGTCTTGTTCATGCGAAAAGTGGAAGGCAGAACGATGCCCCTGCTCTCATTTGTTGCGGCATGTATGAAGATAAAAAAAGATTGGCGTATGTACATTGCAGATCATCACAAGAATGTACAATATGCAAATAACTTTCACCCACTTATACACCAAGATTATTGGACCTTCTACCAAATAATTGGGAAGCTTTTGGGATTTTAATACCTAATGCAAATTTGAAGAGGACAAAGAGGTTGCACGACAAGAATCCACACAGAGATGGACATGTCCAATAGAGTTGTCCATTGTAGTGTGTGCGGACAAGAAGGACACAAAGCGTAGTAAAAATTGTAGTAAAGTACCACAACTTTGATGTCATTAATATTATATGTAATGGAATTTTATATGCGAACGAATGTAGTTATGTACTATTTTTATCAATTGTTAATGTGTTGTAATTATCTTCAATATTTCCTTCATTTCTAACCAATACTTGTTCTTCATATCATTGCTTTCCTAATTTGAATGTCTTTTATATTTTAATGTTTTTTATGTTGTTATAATATCTTTATTTGATCTTCTGAACTTTTTAACGGAACGGACATCAATATTTTTTTTATATCCATTCTCTGTCATTGACGTTGAAAATGAAAGAGTTTATAAGAGTTTAAATGGTTGAACTCAAGTCTTTTAAAATTTGCTTTATAAAAAAACAAATTTACAACCCCAGTCAGTTAATTTTTAAAAAAGAAAAGATTCCAACGCCACTTCAAACCGTGTTTAAGTAATTTGAAAACTTAAAAAAGAAAGTTACAACTCCCCTTCAAGTGGCGTTCAACTTCAAAAAAATATTATTACAAAGTCATTTAGGTCCAATGTGACAACCCCAAAATAGGTCCATTCCATCCAACCCATTTTGAGTCGCCAAATACATGGTACAGAAAACAACTACAACTTTATTACAACAATTGTCGTGCAAAATACAACAACACATATACTGTGAGTTTGGATACAAATATATATCAACTGTGACTCAGGTCCCAACCGTGGACAGCACCTCATAATGACACCTTACATAAAGGTATAGTTGAAAACTGTTTTAGAAATTAAAATCTTTGGGAAGTGCTCAAGGAAACCTTCGTACATGGGAGGCCATGCGACTAGGTTATTATAGATATCATATGGCCACAGAATTATCCTTGGTTGACCCAATAGACCCCAAAGAAAAACGAGAAGATTACTATCATATTCTTCCCAATGGCGAGTCTTCTCTTGATATATCATTATCTCCACTGTCTCTAATTGAGAGTTATATTCCAAATAGACTCCAAGATTATATAGATAGTGCTGGTAGATATACTCAGCAAGTGGATGAGCACATCCATATTTTATGATGACACGAGGTGGTATGTCATTAGACATCTTGTATGACAGTGGCAAAACACCCTTCCAAGTTAAATTCACCTCACCCTCAACATCTATAGACCATCGTTCTATTCCCTTGTTATTCCCCCGCTCGACCCAGCTACACTCGTATTACCTGAAAGGAATTGTGAAGCAAAAGGGTGAGCACAACTAGCTCAGTAAAGAATGTCAAAACTAAAGATAATTAAATTATCAATAGCCTTCATCAATAATAAATCAGAGATTTAGAACATATGGTAGATGATAAAAATTTCAACCATAGTTGCAGCGGAACGAGCAATCCATTAGAAGAGTCAAATAAACTATAAAGTTTATTATCTTCTCCTTGTTTAAAGTCCATCAACAATGTTTTATCCCTATAACATCAATCAACAATTCCTGTCCACAATCACATATATAACTCATAATCGTAATTGTTGTTCTAAATTCTTTTTCTCATCCAGGACAAAGATAATTTTTATCACCTGAAACATCAAAGATCATGGTTATACCAAATCACAGTTCATGTTCATAATCATACTAATAAATTCATCTTTGCACTACGGACAAAGATATACATCAATAAGTCATCTTTGCACTACGGCCAAAGATATACATCAATAAGTCATCTTTGCACTACAGGCCAAAGATATTCATCAACAAGTCATCTTTGCACTACAGGCCAAAGATATTCATCAACAAGTCATCTTTGCACTACAGGCCAAAGATATTCATATCTCAAAGAAATACATAATCATTTCAGAATTTATATAAACCATAATTATAACCATATATGTTGATCAATTCACCTTTGCACTTAAGCTAAAGATATTCAATTTTAAATTCAATGGTCATGATCATACCAGTCACAATTCAACTTTTCACTACTGGCCAAAGAGAACCCTAGTCATGATCATACCAATAATCTACCCATCTTTACACTCCAGTGAAAGAGAATTTCAACATAAGGGTTATAAAAATATTATATATGATAACAAAATCAATATAATCAATATATAGTTTTAATCTCCAAAGTAATATTCATAAATCAACTATAATTTGGTTAGAAAAAGAAATCAATTTTGTCATGAATAGTAACTTCGTGAATAGTAACTCGTGAATAGTAACTCATGAATAGTAACTCGTGAATAGTAACTCGTGAATAGTAACTCATGAATAGTAAACCCGACTCAAAAAGGTAGAAATCCCACAATAAAATTCATACCAATATTTCGGTATAATGATGTTGAAAGAATAATATTTTTTTAAGCTTATAAATAATTTATTTTAACTGTTTACACTTTACTAAATAATGCATTTAATCATTTTAAAATGCCAAACTCATAAGATTTCATCACCAATAACCAAAACCCTCATCAAAAATCTGCATATACCTCATATATAATTCTCAAGCCATAAAATCATATTTTCCAATTTTCTTACTTCACATAACATATTTAATTCATTTACTCATAACTAGAATATTTTCATGAAAAATAGTAAATCAGTTCCAAAAATATTTCTTTTCTGGGATTTAGCAGAATATAGTCCTATATTGAACATATATTTTTCTCAGAATTTTTAAAAGTCATTTACTATTTTTCACATGGCCAAAACCACCGAATATTTAAACATTTATCATAAATTGTACTTTTATCCAAAAATTCCGAAATTCACAGGGTATACTGATATCATATAGATATACTCCCAATAAAAATTTTATCAATTTTGGAGTTAACCACAAAGAGTTATAAGCAATTACTTTTAAAAATAGTCTTCTCTCATAAAATCCATAACTCTTAATCTATACATCCAACAATCGCCATTTTTGGACACAATCTACAAAACTCATCAAAATATCATTTCAAATTTTTCCAGAATTTTTGAAGGTTCAGAAGAATTTCGAAATAATAACCCTTAAAATCCCTTATTATCCCTTACCTCAAAAGAACAGTATCTCTGACTGGAATAACACTGAACGAACTTGCACCGTATAGCAATACTCAAAGTATACTCAAAATACTCACAAGAATACGCTCGATAATATAGAGAGAGAAAACTTCAGTTTCTGGTGTGATTTTCAATTCTAACCTAAGCACCTATTTATAGGAAATTGCTTAGAACACCAAAGCAGAAAATTTAATTTAATAATAATATTAATTTTCCACATCTTCCTACGTATACTAGAAATCTGAATTCAGCCATCCTCACACATGTTAAATGAGTCCCAACAATGAAAAAAACGTTTTTGTAATTAAAATTATTTTAAACTTCCAAAAATCAATTATTTCGGAGCTTCGGAACTTCAATAATTCATAATAAATAGCCCCTTTTGCCAGAAAATTCAAATCTCGCGAGTTTTTATAGGAAATTCAATTCTCTACAACTTTGCAGAAGAAAGTTTTTCCAAATTCCAAACAAAAATTGACCGAAATCCACAAACGGGCGATTTTACAGGCTATAATCACATTTTCAGTCAATAAATAGGTCTACCGACACACAAAATATGTGTTAAACATTTAATGCCACAAAAATACTCTTCCTCCTCATATACTCATATATCCCACATTCATTATAAAAATATCACCGTTAATATATTATTAAAATAATATATTTAAATGAATTATTTTATCAGAAAAAGATAAAATATTAATTTTCAACAATTGTCACATTAAAAATTTTCTCCATCTATATCCACATAAAATCAATATTTTCCTCATCATATGAATCAATAATTAATTATTCACAAATGATATTACAGAATCACAATATTGACAACCAGGCAGTTCCCAGGAAAGAGGGGGCTTTCCAATAAGAATTTCTCCTTACTGGCGCGCAATTAGGTGACCAAATCTCTCCTTAGACAGAACTTTCTAGACATTGCCAATAATGTTATCTAATAATATTATTCAGATAATATGAATTATTGCTTCGATAATGGAAAATATTGTGTAATGATAATTATTGAAACAACAATAATATAAAATATCAATGCAGCAATTATTGAATCAATAAAATACTGAACAGTAATTACTGTAACAATTATTGAGTAGTTCCTTCTTACGTAAGAGTCAATAATTGGTGCAATACCGTGTGCTACTGTGCAACAACGCGTATTACTTTACTTTACCCACCGGGTATTCCAACAGTGTTAACAGTAACAACTACGCCGTTATTTATAAAAAAACTTTAATTTGTCGTTTTCTTCATCCGACAGTTATTCTGTTACGGGGCCCACAAAAGGCTGCGCCGTCGTACGAATTTTCCCCGACAGAAAGAATATTCCACGACCAAACGAATATTTCCCGACAACAATGAGTATTTTATAACCAGTTGCTTATTTTTAAAAAAAATTCATATATCACCCTTAACTTTAACCTTTTATCAATTTAACCATTTACTGAATTGTAAATATAAGAAAAATTGAATACTTTTATTTCATAAAATTCGGGGTCTTACAATCTCCCCTCTTTATGAAATTTCGTCCCCGAAATTTACGTACCTGGTATTTCGAAAAGTTGAGAATACCTTGCTTTCATTTCAGATTCTATCTCCCGAGTCATTATGATTTCTCCATTACTCATCTCCCGTGATAACTTCATTTGCATTCCTCATTTGTTGGGAAGTCATGACAACCGTTATCCCTTGAACTACTCGGCTTTGACTTGTCTGGGACAGCATTTGGCGTCATCACTACCGACGGAATATACTTTTCTATAGGACATATTCCTCCCTCAACTGCCTCTTCGTACTCCTGATTCATGATCTGAATCATCAATCTTCGATCCATATCAAATTCAGGTTGACCGTTCTGTACAGGATAATTCAAAACTCGATGTTGAGTTCTCCCAATTGCTTTCCAAAAAGAGAAATTCATATCATCTATTTTAGCCTTCTTAGATCGGACATCTCTTTCCACAATATCCACGTGTCGTGTGGCTTTTACCCATGCATCACTCATTCTTACTCGTTCAGTTTTTCCTTCTTTCAGCTCAGATTTCAACTTTATCATCTTACACTCTGCCAAAGAATACTTCTGTTCAAGCATCACATATCGGGTAACACAAGCTTGAATTGTTGCATTCTTTTGCTCCACAACTGCCTGCAATTCTTCAGCCTGCTCTTCTAACTCATGAATACGATTTTGCAATTCTATATTTCGATCATAAAATACCTCTAATAAACTCTCCTCAGGTACCTCTTCTTCCTCTTCTTCTTCACTCTCAGCTGTTACCTCTGCGACTATCTCGGGTGCAACTATCAATTCTTCACTTACCACATGGATATCTCTAATTCCTTCTTCGTCTGTCATCACATTAGTGATTAGAGGTATCCCAACAGTCTCATTCACTCCATTGTTAGCATTCTCAGCTGCCATTCTCAAATACTGCCATAAAACAAGGGTTAATTAAGCAAATTAACATATCACATAATATCCGTATATTATGACCGACCAATAATTAAGCTTAGGTAGGACATACTAGCGAAGGATTTACTCATCTCTCCCCTCCTAGTTCTATTTCCCGATCTCCGCCAGAGATCATATCCCTAAGCTCTGATACCAACTGTGACAACCCCAAAATAGGTCCATTCCATCCAACCCATTTTGAGTCGCCAAATACATGGTACAGAAAACAACTACAACTTTATTACAACAATTGTCGTGCAAAATACAACAACACATATACTGTGAGTTTGGATACAAATATATATCAACTGTGACTCAGGTCCCAACCGTGGACAGCACCTCATAATGACACCTTACATAAAGGTATAGTTGAAAACTGTTTTAGAAATTAAAATCTTTGGGAAGTGCTCAAGGAAACCTTCGTACATGGGAGGCCATGCGACTAGGTTATTATAGATATCATATGGCCACAGAATTATCCTTGGTTGACCCAATAGACCCCAAAGAAAAACGAGAAGATTACTATCATATTCTTCCCAATGGCGAGTCTTCTCTTGATATATCATTATCTCCACTGTCTCTAATTGAGAGTTATATTCCAAATAGACTCCAAGATTATATAGATAATGCTGGTAGATATACTCAGCAAGTGGATGAGCACATCCATGTTTTATGATGACACGAGGTGGTATGTCATTAGACATCTTGTATGACAGTGGCAAAACACCCTTCCAAGTTAAATTCACCTCACCCTCAACATCTATAGACCATCGTTCTATTCCCTTGTTATTCCCCCGCTCGACCCAGCTACACTCGTATTACCTGAAAGGAATTGTGAAGCAAAAGGGTGAGCACAACTAGCTCAGTAAAGAATGTCAAAACTAAAGATAATTAAATTATCAATAGCCTTCATCAATAATAAATCAGAGATTTAGAACATATGGTAGATGATAAAAATTTCAACCATAGTTGCAGCGGAACGAGCAATCCATTAGAAGAGTCAAATAAACTATAAAGTTTATTATCTTCTCCTTGTTTAAAGTCCATCAACAATGTTTTATCCCTATAACATCAATCAACAATTCCTGTCCACAATCACATATATAACTCATAATCGTAATTGTTGTTCTAAATTCCTTTTCTCATCCAGGACAAAGATAATTTTTATCACCTGAAACATCAAAGATCATGGTTATACCAAATCACAGTTCATGTTCATAATCATACTAATAAATTCATCTTTGCACTACGGACAAAGATATACATCAATAAGTCATCTTTGCACTACGGCCAAAGATATACATCAATAAGTCATCTTTGCACTACAGGCCAAAGATATTCATCAACAAGTCATCTTTGCACTACAGGCCAAAGATATTCATCAACAAGTCATCTTTGCACTACAGGCCAAAGATATTCATATCTCAAAGAAATACATAATCATTTCAGAATTTATATAAACCATAATTATAACCATATATGTTGATCAATTCACCTTTGCACTTAAGCTAAAGATATTCAATTTTAAATTCAATGGTCATGATCATACCAGTCACAATTCAACTTTTCACTACTGGCCAAAGAGAACCCTAGTCATGATCATACCAATAATCTACCCATCTTTACACTCCAGTGAAAGAGAATTTCAACATAAGGGTTATAAAAATATTATATATGATAACAAAATCAATATAATCAATATATAGTTTTAATCTCCAAAGTAATATTCATAAATCAACTATAATTTGGTTAGAAAAAGAAATCAATTTTGTCATGAATAGTAACTTCGTGAATAGTAACTCGTGAATAGTAACTCATGAATAGTAACTCGTGAATAGTAACTCATGAATAGTAACTCGTGAATAGTAACTCATGAATAGTAAACCCGACTCAAAAAGGTAGAAATCCCACAATAAAATTCATACCAATATTTCGGTATAATGATGTTGAAAGAATAATATTTTTTTAAGCTTATAAATAATTTATTTTAACTGTTTACACTTTACTAAATAATGCATTTAATCATTTTAAAATGCCAAACTCATAAGATTTCATCACCAATAACCAAAACCCTCATCAAAAATCTGCATATACCTCATATATAATTCTCAAGCCATAAAATCATATTTTCCAATTTTCTTACTTCACATAACATATTTAATTCATTTACTCATAACTAGAATATTTTCATGAAAAATAGTAAATCAGTTCCAAAAATATTTCTTTTCTGGGATTTAGCAGAATATAGTCCTATATTGAACATATATTTTTCTCAGAATTTTTAAAAGTCATTTACTATTTTTCACATGGCCAAAACCACCGAATATTTAAACATTTATCATAAATTGTACTTTTATCCAAAAATTCCGAAATTCACAGGGTATACTGATATCATATAGATATACTCCCAATAAAAATTTTATCAATTTTGGAGTTAACCACAAAGAGTTATAAGCAATTACTTTTAAAAATAGTCTTCTCTCATAAAATCCATAACTCTTAATCTATACATCCAACAATCGCCATTTTTGGACACAATCTACAAAACTCATCAAAATATCATTTCAAATTTTTCCAGAATTTTTGAAGGTTCAGAAGAATTTCGAAATAATAACCCTTAAAATCCCTTATTATCCCTTACCTCAAAAGAGCAGTATCTCTGACTGGAATAACACTGAACGAACTTGCACCGTATAGCAATACTCAAAGTATACTCAAAATACTCACAAGAATACGCTCGATAATATAGAGAGAGAAAACTTCAGTTTCTGGTGTGATTTTCAATTCTAACCTAAGCACCTATTTATAGGAAATTGCTTAGAACACCAAAGCAGAAAATTTAATTTAATAATAATATTAATTTTCCACATCTTCCTACGTATACTAGAAATCTGAATTCAGCCATCCTCACACATGTTAAATGAGTCCCAACAATGAAAAAAAACGTTTTTGTAATTAAAATTATTTTAAACTTCCAAAAATCAATTATTTCGGAGCTTCGGAACTTCAATAATTCATAATAAATAGCCCCTTTTGCCAGAAAATTCAAATCTCGCGAGTTTTTATAGGAAATTCAATTCTCTACAACTTTGCAGAAGAAAGTTTTTCCAAATTCCAAACAAAAATTGACCGAAATCCACAAACGGGCGATTTTACAGGCTATAATCACATTTTCAGTCAATAAATAGGTCTACCGACACACAAAATATGTGTTAAACATTTAATGCCACAAAAATACTCTTCCTCCTCATATACTCATATATCCCACATTCATTATAAAAATATCACCGTTAATATATTATTAAAATAATATATTTAAATAAATTATTTTATCAGAAAAAGATAAAATATTAATTTTCAACAATTGTCACATTAAAAATTTTCTCCATCTATATCCACATAAAATCAATATTTTCCTCATCATATAAATCAATAATTAATTATTCACAAATGATATTACAGAATCACAATATTGACAACCAGGCAGTTCCCAGGAAAGAGGGGGCTTTCCAATAAGAATTTCTCCTTACTGGCGCGCAATTAGGTGACCAAACCTCTCCTTAGACAGAACTTTCTAGACATTGCCAATAATGTTATCTAATAATATTTTTCAGATAATATGAATTATTGCTTCGATAATGGAAAATACTGTGTAATGATAATTATTGAAACAACAATAATATAAAATATCAATGCAGCAATTATTGAATCAATAAAATACTGAACAGTAATTACTGTAACAATTATTGAGTAGTGCCTTCTTACGTAAGAGTCAATAATTGGTGCAATACCGTGTGCTACTGTGCAACAACGCGTATTACTTTACTTTACCCACCGGGTATTCCAACAGTGTTAACAGTAACAACTACGCCGTTATTTATAAAAAAACTTTAATTTGTCGTTTTCTTCATCCGACAGTTATTCTGTTACGGGGCCCACAAAAGGCTGCGCCGTCGTACGAATTTTCCCCGACAGAAAGAATATTCCACGACCAAACGAATATTTCCCGACAACAATGAGTATTTTATAACCAGTTGCTTATTTTTAAAAAAAATTCATATATCACCCTTAACTTTAACCTTTTATCAATTTAACCATTTACTGAATTATAAATATAAGAAAAATTGAATACTTTTATTTCATAAAATTCGGGGTCTTACATCCAAAGCCAAGTTGATAATCCATTTTTAAAAAAATATTGTTACAAAGTCATTTAAAATGGTGTTCAACTTCAAAAAAAAATATTATTCCAAAGTCATTTGAAATATGGTATGGAGACTAAAAACTTCCTTTTCAAGTGATAAAGTTTTACCCCTATTTTTTTATAAAAAAGTTTAATTAAATTTACAGTAATACACATAAAAATTAATTATATTTTAACGTTTACATGATAAAATTAAAAAAAATCAAATAATAACAATAATATAAATGTAAGACCCCAACTTTTTGAATAAAGATGAATTTTTCTATATTTATCATTTTTGAATATTATGGAATAAAGTTAATATAATGTTATAGTTGTGGGTAGTATTTATAAATTTTGCAAAGTATGCAAGTTGTTATATTATATTCGATTGGTCGGGGAATATTCGTTTTAGCAAGGAATATTAGTACAACGGCGCAATCATTGGTGGACCCCACAACAGAATTATTGTTGGATTGAGAAAACGACAAAAGTATTTTTATAAAAATAACGGCGGAAGTTTTACCGTTGATATTGTTGAACTACTCGGTAGTAAAAGTACAGTAATACGTGTGGTTGCATAATAGCACATGGTATTGATTATTGATGCTTATGTGAGAAGTCATTCAGTCTTGTTCAATTATTGCTATAGTAATTGTTGCATAGTATCTCACGTTATTTGATTCAATTATTGTCGATATTTTACATATTGTTAAAATCAATAATTGAGACGACAAAGTTATTAATATTATTATTTGCAATATTAACGATGTCTAGAAGTTCTGTCAAGGAGAGGTTTGGTCACCTAATTGCGCGCCAATAGGGAGAAATTCTTATTGGAAAGCCCCCTCTTTCTTGGGAACGACCTGATCGATTAATATTGTGAATTATAATAATGATAATAAATATTGTTAAAATATTGAGGGTATTTATATATATAAGTTTGTAATGTGTGTGGTGGATAGAATATATATATATATATATATATATATATATATATATATATATATAATATTATGTGTGTGTGTGTGAGTGAAAAATGGTGGAAAAATAAATTTTTGGTGAAAAAGTAGAATTGGTGGATTGAGTATTAGTATTATATATATATATATATATATATATATTATGTTTGAAAAGTGGTAAGAAGGTGGGGAGTTGATGTGGAATACGGGGGGAAGAAATAAAAATCCAAGTGATGTATATTATATATGAATGCAGCATGTGTTTATATATATATAGTATATTTTATTTTTGTTGCTTTGTTTTTATTGGATGATGGTTTGAATTTAAACATCTGTAAGTCTCAAAGTTTTTCTCCGTGAATTAAGCAACGATTACATCCGTGGCTGCTATAATTTCGTCCGTCAAATTATCATTCGGTGCACCAGTGAACTAATGTTATATATAATATATATATATATATATATATATATATATATATATATATTATATTTAATATAAAAGATTTTGCTTTAATTATGGACCGTCCGATTAAAGTAAATCAATCTAGACCGTTTATGGGTTAGTTACTATGCATTCCATTCTTCTATAAATAGAAACTCATTCCTTCATTATTTCTTACGAATTCATTGAAACTCTAGAGAGAGAAACTATAGAGAGAAAGAAGAAAAGTATTTTGCTACTTCACTACTTCTTTAATTAGTTCTTCTTTATACGGTAAGGGGTGTTATTCTTTCTTATTCATTAAGAGAACTGTTGTTATTCCATTGCTTATTATTTTGTTGGAATAACTTATATACGCGGTCTACCCTATACTTGGTGACATTCTTCTATTATTCCGTCTTTACTATTCTGTTGGAATATCCTGTCTGTGCATTTTACGCCGGACCTGATTTCGTCTTTATTATTCTGTTGGAATATCATGTCTGTGCGTTTTTTGCCGGACCTGATTTCGTCTTTATTATTCTGTTAGAACATCCTGTTGGTGCGAATTTCGCCTGACCTGATTCCGTTATTTAGTATTATGTTGGAATAACCTGTTTATGCGAAGTACCGCATGCATGGTGATTTTTTTTGTTATTCCATTCTTTATTATACTCAGTTGGTTAAAGTTTTGACTTCTATACTCCATGAAATTAGTAGAATATCCTTGATATTTGCACTTCATCCAGTATCTTTTCATGGAAATATTCTTCTGATCATTCTTGAATTTTACTCTACAAAGCAGTATCATGTTGATAATTTGGACATTAGTAGTTCTTGGACAAATTAATTCTTGAACTTGTTTTATTGAATTTTTATATCATTGTCACCATCCTCATGTTTATATTATGTTGAAAGTCATCTGTGGCCTGTAGTGCATAGATGGACTTGGTATGATTATGACCAGTGATTATTCGGTGTAATCATGATCGTAATGTTACAAATGATGTGGTAAAAGTCCTCATTGGCCCGTAGTACATTGATGGACAGTGGTTGGCATGATCATGACCATTAATGAATACACAAATATTCTTGACTCGTAGTGCATGGATAATTATGGTCGTGATACTAAAGAATATCCTTGGCCGTAGTGCATGGGTGATTCGATGATGTGGAATATTTATTAAGCTGAGTCTCGGCGATAACAGTGATGAAAAACCTTTTTAGTCATAAAAGATAGTAGATTTTATTTTCTACTTGACTATTTTAATGGATTGCCTGTTCCGCTGCAGTTAAAGTTGATGTCTATTATATTTTATCAGTTTAACATTGTTGGAAACTAATGATAATTTATTCTGCATTATCTTAGTCATAATATTTCTTACTGGGCTAGTTGATCTCACCATTTTTTTCACTGTTCTCTTCAGGAAATGAGAATATAACTGGGACGAGTCGGGGAACGGAGTGATGGTTCAGAGGATAGCATTAGTAGTCCTTACTATTCTGTAAAATAGTGTGATAATAATTGTAATGAGGGCTCCTTTTGAGTTTGTATAATCTCTAGTAGACAATATTTGTATTCAAACTCACAGTTTATGTTTTGTCGTATTGTACGCGACAGTTGTATTTGAATTTTATACCATGTATTTGACGACCAAAGATGGGTGATGTATACCTAATTTTTGGGGCATCATAATAAATGCACATAAGGACATATTTTAATTATGTAATGTATAATAATGTAAATATTAATTTAATTAATATATAACTACTAGCTGGGTCCCGTGCCTCCGGCACTGTATGGACAATATGATTTATCTCAAACTTTGAACGACCAAAATAATTTATTGAGTGAGCGGAAAATTTAAAGTCATTTATATTTTATTAAATTATTATTAGATTATTAGATAGATAGATGTATTTTATTAGATAGATGTATGAACGGTGGGATTTATCCCAAACTTTGGACGGCCCAGATGATTTATTAAGTGAGCGGGAAATTCAAAATTATTTGTATTTTATTAGATAGATTCGTCCGGAAACAAAAATCATTCCCTCCCTATCCCCATAAATATCATTGGATGATTTCTCATTTTCAATTCCATCAAAATCATTATTCCTATTTAGAGTGAGACGTGGAGATCACGGAAGAGACTAGAGGGGCAATTAAATTTGTCATTTATTATTATTTCCATGCACAGACGGCCCAGCTTTTCTCTCCATCCACTTGTCCTGCTTTCAATCTGCATGTAGACCGAGACTTTCGCTTCGGAACTGCAAAACTGAAGATAAGCAGCTTCCTCATTTTCTACACACGGCTAAACTTTTTTATTAAGACTTAGAAAATTGAAATATATTTAAAATTCTAATTTATTACAAATGATAGTAATATTTTTTTTGTCAAAATTCATTTATCAAACTAAATATGAAATGGACAAGTCAGTTAAAAATATATCAGTCCTCTCATCTAAATAACATAATTTTTGGCTATTTTTATACATCTCATCGGATTGTCGAAAGCGAAAACACTAGGGTTTGTGGTATTATCCCACAATAGAGAGAGTGAGGCTCGGAGGTGAGAACACGTACAAAATCTGCCGATATTATCCCATAATTGTTAGAGAGTCAAAGTTCTGTGGACCGTGTGTCGTATAAGTAATTAAGTCATAGATAATATGTGGATCTTAAGTTCTCTTTTAAATTCTCTGAAATTGAATTGTATTAGTATAAATTGTAATATTCTGGTCTATGACGACAACACCGTCGCTATAGTTCAAAAAAATTATCGTCATAGGCGATTGTGTACTACACAACTGTGTATATACACATAATATATATTTGTTAATAATGTTAAATAATATAGATTAATAACAAACAAGGAGGTTCAGGAATAGATTGGTCCGTTGACGGACCAACTTTTAGCGACGGACATCCTAAACCGCTCCGTAATAACATATAGTGTTTTTTTTACTAAATTAATTAGTTAAGTAGTTTTAGAAGTAACATTTTTTATTATAAATTTTATTTTTAGTTAGATAATAGAAGTTTAGACGAAACAATTTACTTATAAAGATCATCTTAATTACTTAATATTAATTTTTTATTATTATCAATTTATATTATTTATATAATATTTAAAAGGAAACTCGGATTTTTAAAAAAAATTTGCCACTAGCTAATTAAAAGTCATCTATAAAGTCTTAGAAATTAAATCAATTATTTCCTTGGAAGGTTCCCACACAGGAAGTTGGTATAAATTCTTCTTATAGAAATTAATAAAAGTTGAATATATTCTTAGATTGAACAAGACGTAAATTATTACCAAGTCCCTTTCTTCTATAATAACAAATGAATGACAAATTATTTCTTGGCATTCCGTTTCAAAATTACAGATATATTTATAAAATAACGATTTTTAAAAATAATTTTATATTTTCGAATATAATTTTAATATTAAATTCGGAATTCAGCTGTTATAATTTGATATTGGAAATAATACTAAAAATGCAATCCAAAAAGTATTTCTCAAATGGATTTTGCTTTGATTTCTCCCCATTTTTAAAGATTTACAATTGAAGGATTACTAATTTCTGAAGATTTGTGTAGATGAAGATGGAGAGAAGAACAATTTTTTATATTTAGATTAATTAGTATTTTTCTTTTTTATAAACCAATTATTTATACACATATCATTCATGAACCGCCATGTCATCATTGAGGAGGAGTTTCTCTCTCCTAATTACACGTCAACTCAGCTTTTTGTTAAAAATTCAAGTACTCTAACGATTTTTATAACGTTTTGTAAGAAAAATAAAATTTAGTGAGTCGTTTGATAGAAAAAAAGAATTAATGAGACGTTTGATATTTCAGATAAAATAGAATGAGAAAAAAAATATATTTAATCCAATTAAATTAATACATTAATTGTTATTTTAGTGTAAAAATAAAATAAATGTAAATCCTTAAAATTTATAATTTCTACAAAGGAGCTTGCTTTTGTAGAAAGAGAGTACTCGTTTGAATAATATTTTAGAGAATTATAATTTTCACAACTATTTATAATATTTTTACAAAATTTCGTTCGCATAAAATAATAAATAAATCCCGCACTCATATGATGAAAATTTATAAAATTTTCGAAAACACTTGTAATAATAAAAATTATCTATAAAAGAGCTCGCTTAATTTCATGCAAAAAAGAAAATAAAATAAAAGAAAAAGAACATATAGAAAAATAATTATACAGTTTTCTTATGAATAAAAAAACACCATAAATATATTTTATTTAGCTCTCTAGCTACTCTAGGTTCTTTCTGTATAAAAAGAAAATAAATTCTTTTAATAATATTAAAAGATACATTTAAATGACATTTTAATAGTTATTTGATTTTTTATTTTTTTTAACTATTTTGTTGAAATTATCCTTACAAAATTGATCAGGTCCGGACTCCCGGACCTGATCAAATCCGGACCCTTATTTTTTATTTTATTTTTTTTGTAGAACAACTAAAAAAAAATAATTTATGGAACTGAAATTTTTCCATAATACAGTGTTTTGGGTGTGTTTTTAATACCTACACCAACCAATGTATGTACAGTCTGCCCAGACTGTACAGACATATTTCGTTATAGGCATCCAAATCACGCCCAAAACACTGTATTATGGAAAAATTCCAATTCCATAATTTTTTTTTAGTTGTTTCAAAAAAAAAGCAAAAAAAAAAAAGGTCCGTATTTTAATAGAGTCCGGAATCCCGGACTGGATTGGACTCATTATCCTTAATATTAAAGTTAACCATTTTATGCACAAGCTCATCAGTCTAGACCATTTTATGATTAGTAGTCTTACATTTTAATTTGTTTTTTATATAAAATATATTTTTTATATAGGCCTTAATATGGATTAATACACTGATATTTTTTTTTTCCACTTTAGATATTGTCTTCTCAATTTTTTCAATTAGGAGATTAAACTTTTAATTTTTTTTATTTTTTTGGGATTGTCTTCTTAATTTTTTTCAATTAGGGGATTAAACTTTTAATTTTTTATGATTATGTCTAATTGATAGTGTCATGTCAGAAAATTGATGACATGTTTTAATATAACCATTATTAAAATTTTAAAATAAAGTTAATGACAATTCTTTAAAATAAATTTAATAATGGTCTTATATTTATCTTTTTTGTACAAAAAAATAATTGAATAAATTTTAAAATGAGACTAAATATTACATTTAAGTAATTTTTTAGTCACGTGCTGCTGTAATATCATCAATTTTTTGATGTGACACTATTAATTTAGACGTAATAAGAAAAATTTAAAAGTTTAATCCTCTAACGAAAAAAATTGAGAAGAAAATCCTCAAAGTAAAAAAAATTAAAATTTTAATAAAAAATTCAGAAGACAATTTCCAAAGTGAAAAAAATTAAAATTTTAATTCCCGAATTAAAAAAAATTGAGAAGACAATTTCTAAAATATAAAAATATTAAAAATTCAGGGTATTAATCCAAATAGAATATTATTTGCTATTTTGTGTTATTGTTATTTTAGACATGGTGAAAGTAATTAAAGTTCATTTTCCTCTTAATCATTACAAATCCATATATATTCAATAAAAAAAATTGTTGATTTTTTAGTCCACATAAGTCAACCTCCACAACCACGTCAAGTTCAACCACTAACAGTAAATCAGTCACTCTTGAGGGACAAAACAGTAAATCACCATTCTCGCAAAAGACCAAATTGCCGATCCTATTTATTCCGCCCCGTCTAATCCCTACCATACATCGTTACTATCCACAAAAATAAGAAAATAACGATACAAACTGCTATCGTACGCCATTCTCCGGCGAGCGTAGATTAGCATTACCTACACCCGGTACGAACACGCATACACAGATGGGCGGCGCCGGCGGAAACAACGGCATGATTCTTCCCCTACCTACGGTGGCGGAGCCGCAGTACTCGGCGGCGAAGATATCTGTGTGGTGGGACATAGAGAACTGTCAGGTTCCCAAAGGTTCCGATCCCCATTCGATTGCTCAGAACATAACGTCGGCCTTGGTGAAGATGAATTATTGCGGTCCTGTATCTATTTCAGCTTACGGAGATACTAATCGGATTCCGGCAACTGTACAGCAAGCACTAAACAGCACCGGCATCGCCTTAAATCATGTACCTGCAGGTATATATACTTATTTGTGGACATGCATGTATGATTCTTTTGTGTGGAAGTGATAGAAATTGTGGCTTTTGTGATTTTAGTGATTCGATCGCAGAGAATTGTGGTCGAGTGTTTGATGATGATTTGATATGTAGTAAACTACTGCAAAAATCGATCTGATGCTGTGATTCTATGATCGAATTCTAATTTAAATTAGGAAATTTTAATTTTTGACTAGACTTGGTTGCTGTTAATTAGTAGTAGATCTCTTTTTATGTGTTTTTTCAGTCCTTAATTGTGTAGGGGTCTCCATTTTTAGCTTAATTCCGCACTGTAGTTCTTCTACTGATGAATATATATATCATCACTAATTTTTGGATTCTTTGTTTGTCTATATATCAGGCTTTTCTATAAAGTTAAACTTACTCTTTTTTTGGGTTGAAAATATCAATTATTTGAGAATTATTCTTTATTTTTTCGCGTGAATCCATATTTTTCTTAAGATGAGATTGATACTCTTGTTTCATTTTGATGTTACTTTGTTTATGTCATACCCGGGGATGATTTTTGCCCTTACAAATCTGGGGAAATAAAGATGTGACCTTTCTTTTGATTTTATGATGTAAATGGTCGGTTTGACAATTGTTCTTCAATTTTTGGCTAGAAACTTGAATTTCCTTTATCAGGAGTTTTGACGCAACTGATTTTATGATGAAATCATAAGTTGCATCATACTCATTATTGCAGTTAATGAATTACCCCTAATAGCAGTCTCGACATACCACCATTATATTTTTAATAAACATGTGATTTAGAGGAGACTAAAGTTACAGTGGCGGATATTAGCGGCATAGTGTGATTTCCTATGAGGGACTGTTTTATCGTGTAGGTGATTATTTCCTATTTCTATATCTTTTAAATTGGATATTGTTTCTATATAAAAAAATGGATTTCCATGTGATAGGTGCTAAAGATGCCAGCGACAAGAAAATTCTGGTAGACATGTTATTTTGGGCTGTGGACAATTCTGCACCCGCTAATTATTTGTTGATTTCTGGCGACCGAGACTTCTCGAATGCTCTCCATCAATTGCGCATGCGCAGGTATAATATTCTTCTAGCACAACCTCATAGAGCATCTGCACCTCTCCTTGCCGCTGCAAGGAGCGTATGGCTTTGGACAAGTCTTTTGGCTGGAGGACCACCAGTAACAAATGGTGAATCGTCTCCATTTGTGGATAATAGCTATGGTCATATATTCAATAATGACCAGTTACGTACTCCAGTGACCGAATCTTTTCAGATAAACCAACCTGTGGATACCGTTTATGAAAGTGCCCATTTGGGAAATCAGAGGTTCTCAAGCATGGGAAGGGGAACTGATGCCAAACATAAAGGGAAACAATTACGAAAAAATTTGAGTCAACCTAATATACTGAGAACTTCAGGCTCACCAGTAGGGTTTCAAGAAGATCATAACAGCGCAAATTCCCATCAACCGGGATATTCATACCCTAAGCAATTCAAGGGTTCTCAAGAGTTATCTGGTGCTTATAATCATAAAGCTTCCGTTGGTGGACCTATACCGAATTTCTTTCCTGGCAGTCCTGATTCTTCTTGGACCCATAATTCTTCTAACTTTCAGAGCTCTTACCAAAATCAGCACTCACAGCCAGTTCGGCCAAGCAACCTCTCTATGCAATCTGCATCTGTGTTTCAACCAGGCAATTCATTTCCACCTAATCATCACACCAGACCTCATTTGATGCCTCCCAGATCGGATGCACCAAGCTTTTCGTCCGCTCCACTGTCAAATGTACCTGATATGGGTAAACTAAACATTTCAGAGTACCCCAGCAGAGATTACAAATCTTCAGTTTCTCAACCATGGAATGGAGGAGAGGTGAAACAAAATTCTATCATTGAGTCTCCAAATCAAGTAAACATAAATAGTCCACTAAAAGGACATTTTGCACACAACTCATCTCCACTTTACCATGATACACAGAACAGACACCCAAGTGGTGCTCGAGAATTTTCACCACCACCTTCCTCAGCGATGGTTACAGCTAACATTTCTGGTAGTGGTGTATGGGGGACTCCAGGATGCCCGAAACCTTCTGAATATGTACAAGGTCTTATTGGAGTGATTTTACTTACCCTGAACTCCCTAAAAAGTGAGAAGATGATGCCGACCGAAGCAAATATAACTGATTGCATACGATATGGAGATCTCAGGCACCGCGATACTGATGTTAAGAAGGCCCTAGAGAATGCCATTGAGCAGCAGCTTGTAGTAAAGCAAAATTTAGGCTCTTTGCAGTTATATGTTGGTAAGAATGAGAAACTATGGAAGTGTGTGAACCCTATAGGTGGTAATCCTAAACAGTACTCTAAAGCAACATGGGACGAATTCCAAAAATTTCTAACATCTTCTGCTGGACGGTCAGAAATAGTAGCTTCCCAGTGCAGGTAAATTGATACTACTAGTTTGTGTCAAGTTATTAAGGCTTTTTTCTGATTTAACCGGACTGAGAACTTTGTTGTTGTACAGGTATGACGCAGCAACTATTATTAAGAATATGTGCTTAAAGGACCATGCTTTAGGCGACATACTTCAGATTTTGCACATGGCAATCAACCTAAAGAAGTGGATTGTACATCATCAGTCTGGCTGGCAGCCAGTTAACATCACTCTTGCAGAGACCATCCCTGATTCAGGGTGGTAGCCTCTACCAAGTTTGAAAGTCCTAGTTATGATTGGGAAAGGGGGGGCCTATAGGTAATTATGAGGTAAAAAATGGGATGCTGGTTGATTGGGATTGAGTACAGTTCAAAGGAGGCCTCTTCACATAAAGTAGCTACCTTTGAAAGTTTAAGTGCGTTGAGATGGTTCATCTTCTTATCTATTTTTACTTCTTTTAGTTCTTTTTTTAGGAACTCGAAAAGTGTTCCTTGGTTGGAGTCGGGTCAGATATCATACAACAAACTCGCTTAAGGCTGAAGAATTGTTAGTTACTTCGTTGAGCCGCTGGACTGAAATAAGATCAAGAATATCTGGAGATCTTTATTCTCCTTTTCTGCTTCGATGGTTGTACGTGTTAAAAATATGGTACATTCCGTTTTGTTACCAATCTCAGTCTTTAACAACACATCAGGCTTACTTCTTTTGTTAGGTCTTGGCTTCTTCACTATGATCTTCCCAGTAATTTATATGAGCAAACTCTACTTCTATATCTGGTGGACGACACCTTTCATCTTCGGCGGGTGAGCTTCTAATTAGTTGATTGGAATAGTACTGTAGTCTGGCTAATGCAGCATAGTTCCTCCTCAACATTGATAGTTGGTACTGCATGCTTTGGTTGTTGACTCGTCCATTTTCATTCTTCGGCCAAATATTTTGAATTATCTGGGGTTTACTTCAATTGCATGCTGTTAATCTCAGTCGTGGTAGAAATTATTCTGAGAAATATCGTACTTGATTTTGTTTGAGCATCATTTCCGGGGATGCTGCAATAGTTTGCTGTCAAATCTGAGTTGTGGTAGCAGTGTTTTCTGGGGAAAATCATACTTGCTTTTGTTTGAGCATCTAAAACTCTGAGATGGACATTTAAAATTGAACAAATGTGTTTATGGGTCTTATCAAGAAGATTAGCCGTCATTTGTTGGCCATGATAGTTTATGCAACTGGCAGTAAAGTGGGACTACATTGTGTTGTACCATGAAAATTAGTTTCTAGGGTTGATATCTGAATGAAAACGGGGATGGATTATGCTTACCGAGCTGAGAAACATAAGCTGAATAGTCATGCACAAGATAGAAAAAAGCAGCCAACAAAGATCCTAAATATCAAATTATGTCTACTTTCAAAACGGGCATGTTTCAGGTGGAATCTTATTCACTTTTGATCAAATTTCTTTACCAAGGAATATGAACGTGGCTGTTGGCTTTATGGTGAGCAGTCGCTATCTACAGAGCAATCAAGGTATGATGGTTGTGTAGGTGAGATTCTGCTGGTGTAAATGAAGACTGTTATTCCTTTCCTTTGTAGTGCAAGTTGCTTATTTTATATTGTAATCCTAAGCAGCACTTGAAGTTTTATCTTATCATGCAAACACATTATAATAATGCATCAATCTAATCCTGTTAAGTTTTTTTGTGTTTTTATTTTTAGATTTGTCTCAGATTAGCTCTCTAGAGACCTATATGAACTTGATTATATTAAAATTTTGAGATTTTGCCCCAATTAAATTTAGTTTCAGTGGTAAGACTTTTTTTAGGGGTAAATCTAATGATAAGATTTTGGAGGACCACATGTTGCCTTGCAGATTTTGTTGTCGGTTGATGTTCCTCAAATTTATCAATACAGTTTAATCTGGCATCATGTCAAGGTTCTAATATCAGGCTCCAGTTGTTAAGGTTCTAATATATCAGGCTCCAGTTGTAATTTGCCTAAAGCTATAGCAGTCGTTGTTTCTGTTTAGGTACCTTTCTTACATACATATATACCTTTTTGTCTTGGGATGTTTTGTGTACCAGCATGGAATATATGCCCTTGCTTATATCATTTTGTTGGATATGATATGTATTTTTATTGGATTTGGATTTTGGTATTACTTGGAATCTGTTTTGCTTTAGGAATTATCTTTTTCTAGTCGTACTCAATTTAATATTTTCTATTTTATTTGGTTATGAAATTTTTTATGACCTATAAATATAGGTGTTAGATTTTTTGGAGAAGAGATATTCAGAAACATTCTAATATTTTTCTTAGTTTTCTCTTTATCTTGTATTTTTTAGATTTTATTTAGTGAATTTCTTTCGTCTTTCTTCGTGATTTTTTTCTCGATTTGGGTTTTACGTAAAATCTTGTGTTATTGTCTTCATCTTTTTGCGTTGATTTATTATGTTTGTCAGTTTGTCATAACATACTGATATCAATAGTCTGGTTATTTTCTATCCATACTATGGCGTAGAGTTCGACTTTATCAACGAAATTTGATATTGACAAATTTGATGGAAATATTAGTTTCAGTTCTTAGTAAGTTCAGATGAATGGTGTTCTTACTCGGCAAGGCTTGAAGAAAACCATTGTAGGTAAGCTAATGAAGCCTGTAGATATGTCTAATACAGATTAGGAGACGCAAAAGGTTAGCAAGATGTCCGAGTCAGAATTAGAAATTATAGATGATATAGCACTTTCGACAATTTAATTGTCTTTTGAATGATGTGTTGCAGGAGTTGTTAGTAGAAATTACAACTGTTGATTTTTGAAAGAAATTAAAGTCTCTATTTGACGAAGTCCCTCACCAATAGATTGAGATTTAAATGTCGTCTTTCCATCTTGCATATAAGTTGCAAAATATTGATGTTAAAGATTGATGATGAATATCAAACTCTATTGTTGTTATCTCATTACCTTCTTCATATACACACTTTACAGATACTATGTTTACGGTAGAGGAGACAGTAACTCAATTAAGGATGTTAAGACGAATCTTATGCGTAAATAAAAATTAGATTCTGGGATGACTTTTAAGAAAAGTGGTGATCAAGGTATTGGATTGTTTTCCAGAAGGAAGCAAGTTAAGATAAGTTCAAAAAGTGGTAATACACACTATCGAAATTTCAGAATAACAGTTTCAACTGTAATTATTGTCATGCAAAAGGGCATATAAAACGTAATTGTTTGAAGGAAAAATAAAGAATAGAGAAGAGACGATCATGGTCAGATTAATAGTGGACAGAATATGTAGAACCAGCAGAATTAGGGGGCAATAAAGTCTGTTCAGATTAGTGTTACTGAGAATAGTGATGATCTTCTATTAGTAGCCGATGACAGAGAAAAACTTGGCAGTGACTAGATTTTAGATTATGGGGGTGTTCTTATCATTTGTGGCATACTCATGATTGGTTCTCCAAATATGAATCGTTTGATTGTGAAATTGTTTTGATGAGAAATAATTCTAAATATAAAATAATTGGTATCGATATAAATAAAATTAAGATGCATGATGTCATAGATATGTTTCAGGTTTGAAGAAAAATCTCATATCTTTGGGCACACTAGATGAAAATGGGTGTAAGTACACAACTGAATGTGGAGTTATGAAGATTAGTAGAAGTTGTCTTGTTTTGATGAAAGGAATCAAGGGCGACACTATATATAAGTTGGAGGGTTCTATAGTTACATATTCGAATGCAATTTGTGCTTCAGTTACTGCAGACAACACTACCAGGTTGTGGCATAAACTTGGATCATACGAGTGAAAAAAAGCAGGATGCTTTGAGTAAGAGAGGTCTTTTGTCTGGACAAAAAAATAGGAAAGTTGGACATTTGTGAGCATTGTGTTTCGGGAAAGCAAAAACGAGTTGGTTTCAAGACTTGTGGTTTATAGAACAAATGGGACTTTGGACTATATTCATTCAGACATTTAGGGATCTTCACGAGTTCCTTCCAAAAGTAGTGGTGCACATTATCTGCTAACTTTCATTGATGATTATTTCATAAAGGTTTTGGTCTACTTTTTGAAACATAAAAATGACGTTTTTGTGACTTTTAAATAAAGAAAGACTTTGTTTGAGAAGCCGACATGAAAGCAGATTTAGAGGTTCAGATCAGATAATGTCTTTGAATTTTGTGAGACTGAGTTCTGCAAAAATGAAGAAATTGTTAGGCATCGTACAGTTGTGAAGACACCGCAACAAAATGAAGTTGTAGAACGGATGAGCATAACCTTGATAGAGAAGGTCAAGTGCATGTTGTTAAATGCATGCTTGGGCAAAGAATTTTGGACAGAAGCAGTTAACACATCCCCTTTCATGGTTAATCATTCTCCTTATACAGTTATAGAATGTAAGACCCTTGAAGAGGTTTGGTCAGGTAATACTGTAAATTATTCATTTCTTAGGATGTTTGGTTGTTCTGCATATGCACATGTGAATGAGGGAAAACTCGAACCTAGAGCTAAGAAATGCATCTTTTTTGGTTATGGTTATGGTGTAAAGGGTTATAGACTTTGGTGTGCTGATCAAAAGTTAACAAATGTCATCATTGGCAGAGATGTTACTTTTGATGAGTTGCTTCATAAGAACAAGGAATCATTTGTTCATTGTATTGATAGTTCTGATAATGTTGGTCAGAAGGTGGAGTTTGAAGTAACTTCTCTTCAGGTTCAAAAATCACAACAGAGTTCAGATCATGTGCAGTTGAGAATATAGTTTCAAAAGAGGAATGTGTGGACAATCAAATATAATCTCACTAGAGACAGAGCAAAGATGATAGTGCGACCACCACAAAAATATGAGTATTCAGTTTATATTGATTATGCCTTGTCAGTTGTCGAGGTAGTTGAGTATAGTGACCCTGTGACTTATAAAGATGTTGTTTGCTTGAATGATTCAGAAAAATGGTTGTTTGTTATGAATGAGGAGATGAAATCTCTTTAGAAAAATTAGACTTGAGAGCTTGTGATACCACATAATGGTAAGAAAATTATGGGTTGCAAATGAATATTAAAAAAAAAGGCATCCCAGGAGTTGAAGACGCTAGGTACAAGGTTTGACTAACAACTAAGGTATTCAGTTAAGTCGAGGGAATTGACTTTAATGATGTGTTTCACCAGTTATGAAACACAGTTCTATTCGAGTATTACTTGGTTTGGTTGTTATGCATGATTTGGAGTTGGAACAACTCGGTGTGAAAATAACTTTCTTGCATGACGAACTTGCAAAAAAGATTTATATGGCTATTACAGAGGTTGTTAAGGAAGCTATTTGGTTGCGAGCCTTGTTTAGAAAGATCAACATGGATCATGGAGTTACTATTGTCCATTATGATAGTCAGAGTGTTATACACTTTACTAAGGATCAGATTTATCATGAAAGGACGAAGCATATTGATGTCAAGTATCATTTTGTTCAAGACATTGTTGAAGACAATGTCATTAAGATCTTGAAAATTGATATTATAGACTATTCAGCTGACATTTAAACGAAGTAGTTACCACGTACCAAGTTCGAACATTGCTTAGACTTGGTTAGTGTTCGATGCACTTGAGTTGTGCATTTGAGAATAGGAGAAAGTTCATTGTTTGTGTTATATTTGGAGAATTCAAGTCAACATGAAGATTTGTTGGGTATGACATGAATGTTTATTAGATTTGGATTTAGGTATTATCTAGAATTTATTTTGGTTTAGGAAAGTTATTTTTTCTAGTCATACTCAATTTAGTATTTTCTTTCCTATTTGGTTATGTAATTTTCTGACCTATAAATATAGGTGTTAAGTTTTTTGAAGAAGAGATATTCAAAAATATTCTAATAATTCTCATAGTTCTCTCTTTATCTTGTATTTTTTATATTTTTATTTAGTGAATTTTTTCTGTCTTTCTTCGTATTTTTTCCCGATTTAAATTTTCACATAAAATCTTATGTTATTGTCTTTACATTTCCGTGTTAATTTATTGTGTTATTATAATTTATCGGAACACATTTCAATAACTGCCCAAAAGGGATTTAATACTACCTTTTTAATCTAAAGTAAGTACATGATAACCAATAAGTGCAAGCAAATGTATTATATCAATAGATTATTGTAAGATTTTACAAGTAAATGACTTGAGTTTGACCTGTCGGGTTGAAGTATAATCCATCTAAGTGTGAATGCTTGGATAACATATAAAAGTTCAAAACATTTATAATCTATTGTCATAATCCCCATGTGTGGAGATCAAAACCTAATGCCTAGATATTGTTCGTTTATTTATAATACTCTCTCCGTCCCAGGATAAAAGTCCTTATTACTATTTTGGGTAGTCCCATGTTAAATGTCCTCTTTCCTTTAATAACCAAACTTTTACATATTTTTTCCTATTATACCCGTAGCATTAAATATCTCATATTTTTCTTGTTCTAATTCTCTCTCCATATTTAATGACATTATTATGGACAATTTTGTCATTTTATTCCTCTTCTTAATATGCGTGAAAAGTCCACCAGGACTTTTATCCTGGGACGGAGGGAGTAATAAAATAGAACTTATTTTGAATCTTTTCATTTGGAAAAACACAACAACGGTTCAGATTTCATCTCAATTTTTCTAACTTAATCCAGAGGCTCATATTTTATCTCAGACTAAAACAATCCCGCCCAAATCAAACTCCCCCTACATGCTACCCCTCCCAAATCAAACTAAGCCCTACACGCCCAAATCTTTTCTTCTGTCTCTTCTCTCTGTGGAATTTGGAGAAATGAATAGCGGGAGCACTTTCGCCGGAGGAGGGAGAGGTTGGTCCATGAAAACTCAACACGGACCCACCTCCCGATTCCTCTGCTGCCCCCCAGGTTTAATCGCAACTCTCATTCATTCTAGATGTGATTGTTTATTCAATTTTATGAAGCGGGTCTTGTGATTTATGGAGTTTGTTAGTTTATTGTGTAATTTTTTTTTTGGCTAATTCAACTCTTTTTGTAATACGAAGAGAATATAATATTGTATGTTTAGTTTTAATCTGTTTATTCACTAACTGTTTGCAAAAATGGCCAAGTGTGTTGAACCAAGTGAACGTGGGTGTACCACTTGTTTGAACTCTGAATCACACTCATCCCATTCACCAGTGAAAATTGAGATGATGGTTTATTACATGTTAGTTTAGTTCCATATTTTGTTGATTTAGTAATTATGTCCTTTTTCATCATTTTTATTTTAAAACTAATTGCTCATTCCTCATTTTTGTGAACTTAGTTCCATTTTTCTTAAATCATTTTGAAATTGTTGTCCATCATAGTTGAGTACTTCTTAACCCTGTGTGTTACCTATGGCTTTTCTTTCAAGAATCTTGGCTCCAATCTTATACTGTATTTTGTATTTCTTCCTCTACATTTTATATGATAAGAGGGCTATGGATTCAATGTTAATCCAATATATTGCTATGGTTTGTAGGAGTCATCAAACTGACTAGTAGCATAAAACTTATCCCTTTTAATTTTGATGGGTGCCTCAAATCCATAATAAAGTGCTACATAAAATATTGTTTTTAGATTTTAGGCAAATGCTCTTACAAATGTATACACAACACATCACAAGTACGTGAGATAGGGTGGCAATGTTGGTCATCTCTGTGCGCAAAAACTAATAAATAATGACAGAGAATTTGTCATTGGAACTATTTGAGATGAACACAAAGTATCAAATTTGACTTCGCTAAACAAAGCTAGAATCCATAACCATAAAGTATGTTCTTCATAATCTCTACATACGACTACTAGGCATTGAACTAAAATTGACTATTGCCTATCAGATACAACTCACAGAGACAATGCCATAAGCCTCTGAGTCACCTGCAATTACATAAAACACTTTACGAGAACAAAATTACGCACCTTGGTTTCATCAACTCATCATTGTTGTGACCCAACATTCCCATCTCTAGCATGATTGTTATGCATATACTGCGGTTGCTCCCCATTCAAAATAGCAACAGGTTCCACTTTCAAAACTGGAAGCAAGCCACTGCTCACTCTCTCAGTTTGTGCAGAGCTATTATTCAAATGCTGACCGAAATCACCGTATTTCTCCTTTTCATCTCCGGCACCATTATTCTGAACTTTCTCCTCAATTTTCATCGTCTTCAGATCACCATTAACACCCAAAACTCCAATTTCTGACTTGACCCTTTCTAGTCTCGCTTTCTCCTTCAATTCCACAACATTAAAAGCCGCCAAAACCGCACTAGAATTATCTAATCTATCCATTCTATTCCGATCACCAAACAAATTCTTTCACCCCACATTCCCAACAATGCTGCTCGCAATTGCATTTCTATAATTACCAGAACCCAAATCCTTCTTCGATTTCTCCGTAGCTTCAGTGCAGGCCAAGTGTTCAATGGCCTCCTTCGCCCTTTGCCTCCAAATAGCCGCTTCTTTGGCCCTCCGCTCTGCCTCAACCTTGGCCGCCGCTGCCGCCTTATTCATGATACCGGCGGCAATTTTCGCCGCCGCGAGTAAAACCCTAGCAGCCTTTTTATCGATTTCTTTACATCCTTCTTGGTCTTTTGAATCTTTTACGACGAAGATTGGAGAATTAGGGTTACTGCAAAGGGGGCAATTGTAGGGTTTATTGGGGGCTGGACCGACGCAGGAGATGTGGGAGGAGGAGTAGCATTTGAAGCAGGAGACGGCGTCGTTTGACGGAAGGGGGATGAGAGTGGTGGGAGATTCGTAGACGACAAAGCAAGTGGGGCAGAAGGAATGGGGGTGGAGGCGGAGGAGGCAGTTGGTGCAGAGGCGGCGAAAGATTCCACGGTGGTGGACGTGGTGGAGGAACCGCCGTTCCTTGAGGCCGCAGTGGCCGCAGGTGCCGCCGGCTGTGATTGAAGTGGAGGTGGAGGAGCCTTGTTGTTTCATCAGTATTATTAGGTTTGAATGGAAAGATGAAACATTTGGTAAAGAGGGAAGGGAATTGAAATTGAAAGCTAATTTAGGGCTTTTAAGATCACAATTCATTCATAAGATATAATAGATGTGGAAAAATAAATTTAAAAAATTGGGGTTTTATAAGTGCAGTAATATTTCTAGCTCATAATTTATTCAAAATACAAACATGCATGATATAGATTTTGTTGAATTATTATTTGTAATACAATGCTGAAAATATTTAATAAATTTTGGCAAAATTTATTTTAAAAATAGATATCTAAAAAAATCTAAACCTGTCTACAAAACATACATCATCAATACATATCCAAACCACCAAAACAACCATCATTTCATACCCAAAATCAACATAACCATCATGTATAATTAGTTAACTTTACAAAAGACGAAACAAAGAAAATTCACACATGCAGACAATAGAGAAACAATTTCGTATTCTTTACAATTTACACCAAGTATCAAAAACATTTGTATGTAGTGTGAGGGGGGGAGGGGGGAGGGGGGGGGGGGATGAATTACATTGATATAAGTGAGAATTTAGAAATAATGTAACAATTTATCAATTTATTTAGAAAACGATATTGATGAATGTAGACTTACAATCAAATAAGGTTTTCTTAGTACGAAGTTGGTATAGTTTAGATTGATATAAGTAAGAATTTAGAGAGATTGTAACAAATATTGTCCATTATTAGGCATCCAACTTTCAACTCCAATTTAAACACGGAGAGCTTTTCTTACTACTACCCTGACATATTGACTTACATTAGCTTTCTCATTCTGCAAGTACTTTGACACTCCATACACAACAATTCCCATTTTTCTGGTAGGAAACCTGTACTCTTACCTGTAAAAGTGCAGTAATTTATTCATTACAATTCCAAGTAAAAAAAATCAAACGTGCCAGATATAAAACAAATTCTAATCCTTGATGTGGATTGAGGAATATTGCTAGATTTGGGATTATCCTTGCAAAGAGCAATTAAATTATACAAACACATATTATTTGCGAAATTCCCTATAATAATTTATGAACTAACAAAAAAATACATTGAATAATTACCTCATGAAATTTTAATATCTTTGCAAGTATAAAATCAAAGGTCAGAAAAGGCTATTGATTATACACCTTATACTGCAAGAAGAATTTCCTGAACAAAAATAATAGAACCAATCCTTTACCAAGTAAGAAGAAAAGCACTCTCAAAAGATTTTATCAAACTAAAAGGCTTTATTTCAAGCCATATGTAATTGGAACATTATAAGATTGAATTCATAATTCAAGTATGTTGATAGAATAACAAATTTGAACATGTTATGACAATTTTGATCTCAGTATCAACCATTATTTCAATTGCTCAAACTCTACCATACAATTACATATCATCAAGGATAAATTGACCATAAAAGATCCATAGACCGTGAGGCAGATTAAAATCAAAGGGAAAAAATTCCCTTTCTTGGAAAAAATAAACCACCAAAGTAAAAACAACTAATAAATACATAATTGCTACGCAGAACCCCAAGCTAATTCAAATAAATAGAAAGTTGTTTACATAGTTGAACTGTACAATAATCTTGGTCCAACTAAAAAAATCATATAAAAAATTCTAATTAGAAAAAAAAAAGAGAGAAAAAGTGCATGTACCTGTGTAATTAAGGCAAAAGAGAGTTGGGCTCAAACTTTCCCCTCTTAAAAACCTTCAACCTTCAACCACAATATGCAATCTACTCAAAATCAACTCTTCTTTAAACAAATGCTACTTCTAACGATTACTGAAGCTAATTAACAATTAATTAGAAATCCATCAAACTCTGGGATAAATTTTGATATATAGCTACTTCTATCATTTACTGAAATTAACTAATAATTAATTAGAAATCCATCAAACCCAGGAATGAATTTTGATATATAGCTAAAATTTAAGAACTGAAACCTTTGAAAGAACTCATTACTTATCCTGAATTAGCAACCCATCTTTGGAATAACTCAGTAGATAACATTTACATCAAATAAACTCCTTTTCACATTAAGAGTCTTTATAGCACTTCCTCAAAATTAACTACTATCTCACCAGAACAAAGATTCTATTTATAGAGATACTTAGAAAAAAAAATATTGAAGATATAACACTCAATTAAAAAAGAAAAAATTAAACCTTGAACAACACCCATTTCTTGGAGAGCTGGTATTTCTTAGAGAGTTGCAACTTCCTCTTCTGTCTCTTTCAAAAAATTTTTTCATCTCATGTAATTCCTTCAACACAAACAAACACATTCATCAAATCATATACTTGATTAGGGATATTACATTAGAATCTAACACTTGGGATCAATGATGACGTAAACAATGCTCAATCTTGACTTTTATTGAATTTAATTAACAAAACAGAAAATATGAGCGCGACCTATCAAAAGAAAGTAAAACGCGCGAATTTTTTTGTCTAATTCCTTCTTTATCAGTTCAATACTCATAAATTTCTAGAAAAGTAAATTTCTCACTCCTCGCAAAGAAGATGTTGACATACAAATTCATGCATGTATATAATCAAGAAGTTATTTGATTTGTAAAAAATCATAGGACCGTATTTGTAGAATTAATGCATTTTGGATGGGGAAATTTGAGGAAGAAAATAGATCATTTTTCCCTGGAAGTTCAGAACACTCTAAATCAAACACTTTAGAAAGTAAATCCAAAGAAAGTAAACAAAAACAAAAACAAAAACAAAAGATAAGAACCATAAAAGGTCATCTTCTTTTTCCAGTTTCTAACTTCACAATATGTTACATCGGTAATGAATGCATAAACAACATAAAGCAAAATATTTAATCCAAATCAATGAGATGCTCCAAATCAATGAATTAGTGAAGAAGCAATTTTCATCTAACCTTTGCAAATGAACTGAGCCGCAATTAAGATAAGTTGAATTTAATACAAAAGTTAAGGATATATAAAACTAAAGAATTGAGTTATGATTTACCTTTCTTTTTCTTTTCCAAGAATTAGATTGTATCCCCTTTCCAAATAGTATTCTTAAAAGGAGGGAAAGGGATAATCTGGTACGTAGTAATTTTAAGTTGATAGTACACAAATTACAGTAACTCAATTAGATAATAATGTGTATTTATGTAGACAAACAAATACAAAGTTAGCAGCATAGCAAGCCTCACTTTGGTTCTCTCAAATTCTAATTTAATTTTAATTGGCAAAGTAAACCTTCCTGAAATAAATTAACCTCACAAAATTAACACAAAACACAACCATGAAGCTGAATAAGACACAATTCGCCCAAATTGAGAGAATACACCAGAAGCCCTAACTTGAAAAACACAAAAAGCTCCAACTTAAAAATACCCGAATTCAATCAATTTCACCAAAAGACACAAAGTAACATAAAATTAGACAATACCTGTTGACCCAATTCACACCAACAAACAACAATGAAGCTCATAAATAAAATCAACTCGGAACGGCAAGTAGCATAAAATTTTAAAAAATATGAGCATTTATACATGTAAAGGGATAAGAGAGAGATAAAGAAACCTTTTTGCTCCTGTAGGGAGCTCCAAGGAGAAAACTTATTCCTTCTTCTCAACTGACCTCGCCATTTCCCAACTATCCGAAAAGAAATAAATTAAAACCTGAAGTTAGAAATAATAATAACACAACGGGACCAACCTCCTATGAATGTAATACGTTATATATCTAACTTTCTCTCTTCATCGACAACAAAAATTGATCAATCCACAAACTCCACAGTTCACAATCTCCCGATTTGCTCCACCCAAACCCCAAATCGAATTTGTGTGGGAGGAGGGAGAGATACAAAACAAAAAAATGAGGGGGAAACGATTTCGCGAGGAAAAAAGAATGTGAGCCTTTAAATTAAGTAGGAAGAATTGAATTAAATGTGAATGAATCTGAACCGTCATTGTGCTTTTTCAAATTTAAAGACAAACAAAAAATAAGATAATGAAAAGAACCTACTCAAATTGTCATTAAACTTTGCACAAAGGCAATTCTAATGCACAGGTGCTTGTTATATATAGAACTGATATAACCAACAACATAGGCCTTGTTAACAAAATTAAAAGAGAGAGTACAACAAAACCAAAGCAAAATAATAATATAAAAAATAGCATTGAGATATCACAATAAAAATTCTTAGGAAATTGCAGGTTGTAATGGATATGCTCATGTAATAAAATAATCATTGCCCAAGCAACTTGTGCATTTTGCATATTTTAAAATATAATATATTATATCTTATTTGAAACCTGCAGTAACCACCTATTTTAAGATATGAGCTACAATCTTAAGCATATAAGTTGCAAAAAATGTCGCTATAATAATTAGCATAACAAACATCATTATCATGATTAAAATTATTAGCGATAAACTATATTTTTTTTTCCAATCTAACATCATCTTAACATCACTTCAATTTAACAATTATCAAACCGAGAAGAGAAAAAGGAAGAAATAAATATAGATAAATCTTCAACTAAGTCCTTACTGAACAAACATGCAAAATAAAATATAATTATTCATTATTTTAACAATAAGTTTTTAATAATGGTAAGATGAACTGACACACTAACATAACAAATAAATAATTAATTGTAAGAGTATATATATAGTATATATATGAGTATGGGAATTTGAAGATAATATTTACCACCCAATTCTTTAGAACTCTCCTGCTAATTCCTTTGTTATCTCTTGCTCCTTCAAATAGACTGATTGCCTTTAATGCTTCATTTTCTCTCATAAATCGCATCAAATCCTCCTGGTAGATGCACAAACTAATGAAATCTGAAGTTGAATAATATATGTAAATCAAAAAGATGTCAAAATTTCGTAGCAATTACAGGAAAGCTCCAAAAACTCCTCCAAGTCCACAATTATTCCTAATATTTATCTCTGACATGTAATTCATGTAAGAATTAGAATTGTTGATATACCAATCAAGCTGCTCTGTTGAGACAATTTTTACACCGAACATAAAAATGACTTTTGTTCCAAAACAAAATTCTACCCTATTTAAACTTATAAAAATCACTTCATTTAATTAATATAACATGTGTTAAGAGTTCTTGTATCATTCATTTACTTGGAAAGATAAACTTGAAAATCAACATTTGGCTGAAAGTTGATACTCCAAACTTTCTGATGAAAGAAATAAAAGTAGCATCAGAAAAAGAACCATTAATTATCGAGTACAAATTGACCCTTCAAAGAAATAACCATGTATAGACAAAGGTGACAACATCATTCACAAAACATGAGAAACTACTCAACCAAATTAAGAACACACAACTTTCAAATATTTCAGACTCCAGAATAGAACATAACAAAGAGCACAAGGAACAAACTAATAATGTTTAATTAATTACAATTTGCTAGCCTAAACAATGCTTGCATTGACATAAATAATTATAGCAGAAAAGCCTTCACCATTAAAAAATCAAAAATAGGAAGTTTAATACATCAGCATGTTATTTGAAGCATCAAAAATTAAGAAAGATAATGAAAATGCTCCTAAACTTGAACAGAGTAATCTATAAAAACTAATAAAAATGAACTCACTTACCAAACAACCTCTAAAAACAGCTTGAATCGTTGACCCTATTTAATTGCTCGATTTGAGCTTAAGAATTTATAAGAAATAATTTATCGAACATGATATGTGCATTATTTTTATGGACAGAGTTCATAAGCATTTGTACAACAACTAAGCTCATTCTTTCTAAAATCCCAACATTACCACAATAGTCCATTATTGTTTATAAAGTCAAAAATTAGAACTAACCTTGTCCCAATTCCATCATCGTTGCTGCCTGCTATCCGAATCCCAATTCCGATTGCTCTAAAGGCTAGCTGCCAAAACCAAAGAAAATTTGGACAGATTTTGGGGAGGTTGGGTTCAGCAATGGAGAGAGAGGGGTTGGGTTCGGCAAGAGGGGATGGGTTTGATTTGGGGGATTTTTTTTTGCGATTACTCTTAAGGATTGCTGCCGAAACCAAAGGAAATTTGGACTGAGATTTTGGGGAGGTTGAGAAAGGGAGTGAGGTAGAGTTGGGGTTTTGATTTTGGGAAAGAAAGGAATATAGAAGTGGATTTGGAATAGGGAGAACAATAGATAGTTTATTTGGGCGGGATCTTTTGTTTGTGAGATGAGATGTGAACCGTTGGATTAAGTCAGAAGATTTGAGATTAAATCAGAGCCGTTATTGTGGTTTGTCAAATTTTAAAGTGGGAATAGATTCAAATTTAGTTGTGTTTTATTATATAGATATTAAAAAATTTAAAATAAAAATGTTAAAATAATGTTATACGCACACTATAATATAGTTGCGCACTAAAATATTTTTATAATGTGATATTAATTTTGATCAATTGACCAATACAGTGTCGACACGTACAAAGGTAATTTTTTTCTTTACGTGTCAGTATTGTATTGGTCAATTAATCAACTTATCATCAAGTTAACTTCATGATAACTGAATCCAAAATGTACATACATATATTATTATTGTCGCTCAAAAAAAATCATTATTGTGTTCTTATACTTCAATTTTCTCTCATTTCACCAGCCTTTTCTCTTTTTAATTATAGTTTTCAAATTTTTATCTCTTTCACTACAAATCATAAATTATAATTGATAAAAAAACTCTCAAAAAGATATGTATTCTCCATATATATTAATTTAATTAAAATAGTCATGATTGCAATTAAAGGCCAAAATAGTGTTTCAAATAAAGAATTTTGACTGTAATTATGGACAGTATTCAAACATATTAACAAATAGAAAATAATATACATACGAAATTGGATTGAAAATGTATGCGATAAGATAAAATAAATTAAAATAAGACTATTCTTAATTCTTACATATATATACACATACGTCGCAATCATAATTCAGCTGAACACATTCACGATGTATAGTAGAACTCTTAACAAATTATTTTATTTGAAAATGTGTTTCGAAACTTCTCATGATATATAAATTAACAATTAATAATTATAATGTTTATTGTTTCATAATTTCTAAAGAATCATCTAAGTTCTTAGGTTCACGACTTTCAAAAGTTAAAAATGTACTTATAAGTTGGGACGAAGGTAGTATATTTTTTGTTGGGTGATGCTTGTATTTCAAGGTAGTTATACTATACTATACTATAATAATAAATGATGTTTGTAGCAGGTAATAATGATTTATATATATATATATATATATAAATTATTATTGACAAATCAATAATACAAATGTTGAATGATGAAATTTACTTCTTGTTTCCCAACTTTAAAGCACCTTGGCATGCTAGAAGCCTTAGAATTCTCAAAGGTATACTCTACTGCATGATGAGAGAGAGAGAGAGAGAGAAGCCAGGGAAGAGGCAGTGCATAGAATGGGCAACAACACCAGAATACAAGTGTTGAATGGTCCATCTCATGCTCCGTCTCGTCCCTGTCTTTCCTCTCTCATTGGCTACCTTTACAGATGCAAGGCAAAGATATTGTGCCAACATCTTCTGCAAACAATTGTAGCGCCGCCACCACCACAATGAGATCTCCGACCCTTGTGAGGTATAATTTTGTTGTATATTACTCTAATGTTATTGTCCTGCAAAACAGTACATATATAGCAGAAAAATGGTAGTACACATGCCAGTACCAGAAACAATAGTTTAAAGTTTAATTTGCCTTAACGAACTGTACTACCCATCTTATATACGATAGTGTACTATAACAAGTACTATAATTAGGTGAGTCTTAAACAAACAGTGGGGTACAAGGAAAACCTTTCCCTTGACTTTTTAATACTTTGGTACAACCACCTACGCAAGTATATGAATAAAAATTCAATCAATTACCTAAGGGAGGAAAAAGATTAGTGAACATAGCTGTATACATAACATATGAATGGGTAATTAGTATATCTGTAGTACCCCTACAAATAGTAACACAAGGAAAGCCGGGGATTCTCATGCATGCTAGTGTGTGAGAGATAGAGAGAGAGGAACAAGAAAACTATAAAGGAAGAAATCGGAGGAACACCAGCAGATCCATAATCATCAAAAGCTCTTTCCATCATACAAGCAAAGCAACGAGCTCATCCTTGTTATTTACCTCATCTACGCCTACTTTCCTAAGATTATTTCTAAATATTATTCAGACTGGCAATAATTTGAAGCAAAAAGAACAAATTAGAAACACTCTCGAAGAGGCAAAAGGCTAGAAAAACTTTCATAGTAGTACACAAATTCCAACCAGAAGATTCCCACTGAAGTGCATGTTTTGGTAGAGCCCAATTAAAGCAGTCCTGAAAGCAGACGACGAAACTCAAATAATTACTTCAATAGCATCAAAATATTTTATGCAACTGATCTAAAACAAAGCTAAAGCACGTGTAAAACCAGTAAGCCTCATCTAGGTATTGTCGGCTGTTGCACAAAAAATTAGACATTTTAAATATAAACATACTAATAGCACATCTATACATTGTCATTTAAGGGTAGAAAAACTAATGTTAGACAAGTGTGCTTGGTAAATTTTCTGGCTAGATCACAGGACTTAGTTGGGACATAATCTCGCAGGTTTTATTGATATTTTGAACCCACTTCCTGAATGAAACTCCCTTTATCAAGAAAAAAATGAGTCCTATTTTCTCCAATTGTAATTTCCATTGAAATGGTACCTATTCTTCTCTTTTTCTCCCTGACCCTGACATAACAATAATTAAATTCTAGCTGTGCAGAGAAATAACAGAGAACTAAACGTGCCAAACTAACGCAGGAAGCATTTTTTGTTTGCTACTTGAGTTTCAGTATTCCAGCCATTGGATCTTAACTAGCCATTTCCAATTCTAAAATTCCCTTTTTTTTTAATAAAGCACAATTAATTTGTAGTAGAAAGAAGGACAAAAGAAGAACACCCAAAAAGAAATATTATGAATTTAAACCATGTTCACTTGAGAAAAAGGATATTTAGCTACAACTCATGCTTATCAAGATGTGTACATAAGCAAACTCCTTTCTCAACGAATTCTTAAAAACAAATTTCGCATATCTTGTAACAAATTTCACAGGAAAATGAATCAGAATCTTTATAAAACAGGCATGAAGAACTATTTTAAAAAAAATTATTCTTTTGCAGCACGACTGCACGACGCATTCATAACTTATATTTTTTAACATCAATACAGCATCTCCTAACTACTATATACCCTACTGACTGAAATTGATCATATATATTGTAACGGAGGGAGTAAAATTTAATTGGCATATCAATATTTCATAGATCTATATAAACAATTAGAAGCTGGTCACTGGCATTCAAATAGTTGTCAAGCCCTACCAGTGTGTAAAGAAGAGTGAACAAGCAACCTCAACACAGGGACCAACAAATTGACAAGTAAACTTACACAAGATCAAAACTAGAAAAGCATGTATTATCACTTGGAGCGTGATATCATGTTTTTCACAAACACCAAATAGAAGTACGTGTCTGATGAGCAAGTGATGCAATTTATCCATGGAGCGGAAATAGTTATAGTAGAAAGTTGAGAGCTGAAAAACATCTCAAATTATACACTTACTCAGTTTAACACTCCAATGAATCTTTGCAAGTTAACTTGTTGTGCCCAGTACCCTTGCATCTGCTGCATTGGAGTTGACGTTTAGCTAACTCTTTTGAGCCAAGTTTCTTGGTAGTGGGCCGGCCAGGAGGGCGACGAGTTGGAGGAGGGGTTACAGTTACTGATACTGCACCCTGAGAGAAATCATTCACGGGCCTATCAACATTCGTGATAGGATGTACAGACTCAGAATACGTTAACCTGTAGTTTTCAGTGGTGAAGTATCTAGCGCAATAATCATATGGATCACGATCAAGGCAACCCATAATGGCAATTGCATGGCAACAAGGCAACCCAGTAAGCTGCCATCCTTTACAACTACATGCACAGTTATCAAGGTCAACAACTTCAGTGGTGTCGCCACGAACCTCAAAGCTGTTACCAGCTGAAATTAATAGTTGAAGTGAACCAACTTTAACACTCTCCTTTCCTAGTTGTTCCCCCATAGACGGAGTTAGCCTCGTTAGCCATTGATTGGATTCTGCCCTTCGGGTATAAATTACGTCCATAATCTTACCCCGTATAGCATCAACCATCTGAGTTATTGGTAATTCATGTGCATCTGATGCCCAACTGTAGAACAGCTCCCCAAATTTTGATGTCAGATGGTTATACCTTGCTCCAAGGAAGAATGCATTTGCCCAATGCGTAGGTTCACTTTGCATAACCCAGTTGTAAGCTTCAGGTGAAATAATTTTGATGCGTTCAACACATCTTTGGAATCCCTCAGGCTTAGGTGCATAAGCTGCAGCAAACAAATCTTCAACCATGAGACGCTTAACCTCATGAGAGAACTGGCCTTTCAAATCTCTTATAAATTGCTCTGAAAGGTAATGCAGACAGTATCCATGGTACACATCCTCCTCCTGAAATATGTCCATAATTGACTCCTTCAGCCCCTTCTCTTTATCTGCCACGAGCGTAATACCACAACATGTTGATAATGCAGATTTGAGTTGTACTAGAAACCAATGCCAGTTATCATCGGTTTCTGTGTCTACTACAGCAAAAGCAACAGGGAAAGGACCATCATTCCCATCAGCAGCAGTTGCAGCCAACAACATTCCTTGGTACTTTGAATTTAAGGGTACGCTATCAAGGAAAAGAAGAGGCCGGCAGCCTTGTTGAAAACCACATACTGAGGCATGAAATGATACAAAGAGGCGATGAAAGCTAGAGTCATCCTTAGTGGTAAAAGTAGCGAGGCTACCAGGGTTTGTCTCCATGATCATCTCACAGTAAACTGGTAGCTGACCATATGCCTCTTTATAGGAACCCTGAAGCTGCTCCTTAGCAATTTCTTTCCCACGCCAAGCCTGAAAGTAGTTGAGTTGAATACCATAATCCTTTTTTATGTCATGAACAATATCCTTGGGTTTATAATTTGGAAAAACCTTCAACTTCTCCTTAATGATACCAGCCACCCAACTTCTTGTTGCCTGATTCCCTGTAGTTACAACAGTCCCTTCACATGTATGTGTTGAATCCATTTTCTTAATACATATTAATTGGGTGGTTGACAACCTTGATGCATGGATCCTCCATGGACAACCTTCAGCTTTGCACTTAACAGTCACTCGGTGACTATCATTCTTCTTATACCTAAAAGCAAACTGATGTGCAATAGCATATTTGCGCAAGGCCTCACGAAATTCATGTACACTATTAAACCTTTGGCCCACACCAGTTATGTTGTGCTGCCATTGCTGTGCAGCTTTCACATGCTTTTCATCACTGTAAGTTGTTAGAGGGAAATGGAGAGGCACATCAATGGGTATGTCGATAAAGGCATCACCATTGGTGGAATCATCTACAACATCAAAATTGGCATCAAGCAGGAGATCAGGCTCGCTTGTGTCATCGACAACATCATCCCCAACACTTGGAGGAGCATCAACTAGGACCCCAGCTTCTGACAAACTCGTCCTGCTTGACCTGCAAGATCATACATGTTCCAAATGTCTCACCCCCAAAAGATAACAATCAACTATAGCACAAGACAGCATGAACACTACCTACTGGCAGGCATGTTAGAGACATCTGGGGCGACAACTTCTTCTGTCATAACATATATGTCAGTGGTGCTGCAGTCACCATGGAATTTGATCATGCGTTTGAGATCTTTGTCACTGGAGATTGAAATAAGTGTCTTTCTATTTCCCAGGAGGAAATATTTGATAGACATGGTACTAATACTGCAGTTAAACATCTCTGCTACCTCCATCTTGAAAACATTAAATGTCATTTCATCATCAATTTCCATAGCATGAGCATCCCCACCTTTGTAGGACAGTGTACCATCCTTGGCTGTCTCAAACTCACCACCCAACTGACAGATTGCTATAATTTTCTTCCCAGACATGACCTAAATCATATTTTAATAATTTAACTGTCAAAGATAACTTCTTTTATCTACTAAAATGTCAAAAGATAACTGTTTTTTTAAACAGAGTAGACCCTTTAATTTTTGGTCAGGTGGTAATTCTAAAATTCAAACACAAAAAACTTTATTCCAAAGGAGGGCGAAAAATACTAAATACATATTTCTCAAAATTATGGTGCGCAAAGTTATATATTTACACTTATTCTTATTTTCTAAAATAATTAATATTTTTAATATTAGTAAATAATTCCTCCAAAAATCAAGGTGGGCAATTGCTCATCTTCCTCATAAGTTGCATCTGCCCCTGAATTTGTAATAGTAAGGATTAAGGAATGATCCCCATTAGTCTTCACTATTTCCTTTTTAGATATTTTAAATAATGCGTCCTAGATTAATTATAACATTTTGAAAGGGGAAAAAATTATACCTACTTCTTTCAAAAGAGGTATTCACATAGAAGGATAGAAAGATGGAAGGATGGAGCTAATGGTCGTCCAATGGACCCATCCATCCTCTTAAAACTCTTTGGTAAAATATATTTTTAGTATTTTTTTTATATCCAAATTTATCATATATGTACATGAAAAATAACTTCTTCAAATAAAGCATTTTTTCCCAAATAAGGCATAACTCATTCAATGCCACACACACGCATACTCTTTTTCTGTGAAGAACCCGTTTCAGTATACTAGCACATGAACACCATTGAAGTGTCACTATTTAAACTTTAAAACCAAAGTATAGTCTATACATACAAAATGGGAGAAAACAAAATCAAAAACTCCTTTTGAAGTTTCATAGTCTTCAAAAGCAATTCAATCAGTGCCCAATACAATACAAAAAACATTATATTTCATTTATCGACACTAACACACAATCATAAAGGGAGTAATGGAGCATAAGATCACTGTAATGAGCAAATCAACAAAACCCAGAAAGAGAAAAAATAAAAATCATCAAATAGCCCTAAAACAGTACAAATTATTCCACTAAATATATAGGAGAAAGAGAAATAAATTGAAAGTTCATACCTTTAATTAGAAACCGATTGTGGGTATTGTCGATTTTGGGAATCTCGGAACAACAGCGAACGGACTGATGTTACCAGTTCTGGGAAAATGAAGATTTATGTAACTGTTCCGGGATGCCTTCGACCGCCCCAATCATTATTTTAGTATTTTTATTTTGGGGGTAGTATGACATTTATTCACCTTTTTAGCAGCTATTAACGGATAGTACATTACTAGTCGGGAGCATGGTTTTTAGACTCGAATCGATTATCCAATCCGATAAAATATCGAGTGGATTGATATAGTGATGTCAGTAATATATAAATATATATTATTAGAAATTAATAAAATTTTAAAAAAATTAATTTTTTATGAACTAAAATATTTGAGTTACAATATTACTAAAAGTGGTTAATTTTAATATTAAATATTTTTTTAATAAAAAAAATAAATTAAAAAATGGGTCAATCGAGTCTACTAATCAATTTTATCAGTTGAACCACCAGTTCGACCAGTGGTCAATCGGGTCAACTAGTTTTTGAGCAAAACCAATTAAGCGGTCTAAACTAGACCAGAGTGTTGATTGATTTCGATTTTTATCGATTTCGTCTGTCCGGTTCGATTTTTAAAACCATGGTCGGGAGTTGCATGTATAATTCATGTCTAATTAATTTTAAATTTTAATTTAAATAATAAATATAAATATTATTTAAGTTTAAGGACACAATATAAAAACTTTTAGATTTGAGGACTAAATTTTGAAGAAAAAAAAATCATTGGTCTGCCTAGAGACCGAGCAGTGGTATGCCGTATGTGACACATTATGTGTGTAGTTAAAAATAAAATAAAATAATTGAAAAAAACCTAAGATGTGAAAAGATAGGGAGAAAAAGGAGGAAAAATTAACTTTTGGTGTCTACTCTGAAATTAGACTTAAAAGTTGGTACCCAAATCTAAAAAAGTTTTAACTCTTTCCCCCCTGTTGTCTTTTAACTTTTGAAAGGCAAAAATGGAGATAAAATGTTTTTTTGGGCCGTGGCCCGTGGGGTTTAAATCAAAGTCAGTAGGTCATATTTCATTGCAAGCTATGATTTAAAAACTTAAAAGACAGTCATCTACAAAAGGTTAGTGGAGTCCATAAAAATAGTCTTTTCTGCTCAAATGCAAACCGCAATGATTTTGGGGTTGGGATGAAAGTTGAAGCTACGACAGTGGTCACATTTTCCTTGTATTAAACATACTTGTTCGGGGGGGGGGGGGGGGGGGGTAGGTAGGTAACAAATGGGTAAATGAGAATAGAAGTAATAATGATTTGAAGCTGTGCAAGGCAAATTGAAAATCAAATTTTGTAAAACTAAAAGTAAAAGTAGGAGGTGTGAGCAATTAGGATGGAGATACAACAACAAATTATAAATCAACCATGAAAGGGACACAACTTTCATGAGCTTGAGGGAGAATAAAAAAAACTGGAAACCAGATGTTACATCATGATGAGGTGTTGTAACATACATATGACATTGGCAAAACATAACCATCATCAAACTACTTGCAACAAACACTACAAATAAGAAGATGCTTCTACCAAGTCCACCACCACCACCTCAAGCAAGAAGAGCATATAAAATTGTACTCTCCATGATGGCCAAATGGTTCATAAGGTAGGATTTTGTTGGGAAAATCATATTAGAGAGATAAGATCACGTCTTCTTGAGATCCAAGAAATGTCTTGATTTCATACACTTCTTTAGAAGCTCTGCCGTCCCCAAGTTAGGAAAGCTGCTGAAGCATTGACTATTATTTCATCACGAGTACTAAAAAGCCTGTTGAGTTAAATGAAGAGAAAGCAGGAGATCAAAAAATTAGAGCAAATAACTCACAAGGATATTTCCAACTGTCATTACAATATCTTATTACTATTATTCTCAAGTTCCACACTATACACACTGAAGGCAACAAGTTGCAACTGAAGCTACCGTTGTTCACTCTCCTGCACATCCATAATATGCTGACTAATATGATTGAGATCAAGGATTTTTAATTTATTTTTTGAAAAGTAGTAATCAAGGAATTTCTTCTTCTTCTTCTTGTTTTGGATAAGTAAATAAAAAAAAAATTAAGATAGCATGTTTGACTACTAAAGCAAGAAATACCATATAACTCCATTACAATCTTTATAGTTAATCTGACTGTACACTTAACCCTTTATCCCAGAAAGCATGATCTCAAGTGGAACCTGTACCCACAAACAGGGGCGGATCCAGCCCATTAGTTCAGTGGGGTCAATTTTTTAAAAACAAAAATTTATAAAATAAAATAAAATACAATAAATAAAGGCGCCAGAATGCGAGGAATATTTCAAATAATTGTGTGAGTTATCATATAAAATTGATATTGTTTTATGTAATTGAATACACTTCGAATCCTCGATCTTATGTTATATATAAAATGATATTTTATAATTTTTTAAAACACTGTTATTATAAGAGACACTTCTTGTGTTCTCTAAAATAAATTACAAAACTAAATAATATTGTTAAAATATTATTTATAATAACATTTTTCGAGATTTCATTGTTTGAAACTATCGTAATGATAGTCTCATTTCAATAGCTGCAAAAATATCATGTTCAATGTAAGTTACTAAACAATATAAAAGAGTGGAGTGTTTGTGTTAGTAGAAATTTGAGACATTTAATAGTTTTTTAATCAAAATTTTTTATTTTCACTAAACATTTTACAAAATTAAAATCAAATTAAAATTTGAAAATTGACTCCCAAAAATTGAGTGGGGTCAATTGACCCCACTGCCCTAAGGTAGATCCGCCCATGCCCACAAACACATGATTTCTCAAAAAGTAGGGTACAGACACATTGGGATACATTTTCCTAACAGCGTCCTACACAAAAATAATATGTTTAAAGTCGGGATAGGACTCAAATTTCTAGAATGAGTGAAGATTAAAAGTTGCTACCATTATATACAAAATTTTTGTATTGCAGTTGTCTTGAAAAGAATCTGAACATCATGGGGCTTTTTTTATTTTTGGTGGTTAATTACTAACATTATAATTTGCAGAAGAATATATAAAAAGAAAAAACAATAAGTTTCCCTTAATAAAAAGGACTCTTGGACTCGTTCAGTTCAGTAGATGACCAAATGAGAAAGACCCTCTCCATATGGAAAGGAGCCGAACAAAATTTGCTTGGATATGACCAAAATTAACTTGGCAAGAGTAAAAGACCTTGCTGCTCTTCAATTTCCCCACAAAATAAATTTTTTAATAAACTACAAATTGCCAACTAGCTTAATTTTAAAAGTTTTCATTTTGACCCACACAGCGCGTACTCCAACACGTCTCAAGCTAAGAAATAAGATAAATTATGACATGAGATTTACATGCCCTACACGCATATGTATTCAATAGTCGATATATGTCTGATTCAATTCCCTGGCATAAGAGTGTGTACACTCTCCTAGGCTCGTAGCTTTTTTGCAGGAAGGCCAGATAAGGAACCCCTCCCACACTCTGAAATATGGCTATGACAGACGGTATGATTGATGAGCAAAAACCTGAATGGATTTGTAAAGGAGTTTTTGCTAATTGTGATTACTTGATGGAGCATCACTTAATCAGACGTTATATTCTCCGTACTTAATCAGACATTATATCCTCCATACTTAACATCTTGCCTAAAATATTGCAATTTGACATTATACAAATATCCAGATTTTCCCAATAAATGGATTTAAACACGATTATTTTATCAGTAGTCAAATACGAGGACAAAGATAGCTCAGATGGTCAGTGAAGTCCCTTACCTCTTCGGCCCTCTTCTTCTATTACTGTTGTCACTTACATTGCCCAACTTTTAAGCATGACCAGTCACCTTTTCTTACTATCACACTGGACACACTTAAGAAGTTTCTGTAATGGTATTTCTCTAATCATGGAAAGCCGTATCTGATCCTGGAAAACTATTTATAATTTTGGAAAGTTGTGTCTCAATATATGATCTAAAGAGCTTCTTCTCCTGCTGGCCTTCCTCCAGCATTTGGTGAGGAGGTTATCGAAGTATACTATCCACTAAATGTAAACGAAACTGAAGCTGTTAAATTAATAATTTAATGGAAAGACTACCCCCAAACTTGAGAAAGAAACTAAACCTTGTACTTTTGAGCAATGTTCTAAAAAGCGCTAGGCGGGAGGCGGGCGGACGAGGGGGGCCTAGCGCCTAGGGGGCCTAGGCGGGGCCTGGGCGGGGCCTAGGCGGAATTTTTTATTTTAAGCCAATTTTAATATTTTATCTTACATTTATCCAAACAAAATAATAATATAAAGCAAAACAACCTATAATAAAGATAATAAAGGCCTTTTCTTAAAGTTCAAACACATATCCATATTGCTAATGTCAAAGTTCAAACACAAATATGCAATTGTTCAAAGTTTAAACATATTTTTAACGTATTAATTTTATTTATAAACAAAATTGATATTAAATAATAAAATTTAAAATTTCAAGAATTTAATTCAATATTAAAACTTAAGAAACTAAACATAAATTTAAGAATTATAAAATTTAATTCAACTAAATATTACAAATGTATCATCATTTATATAATTTGAAGTTGGTACAAGTTCAAAAAATTACAACTATAATAAAATTATCCACTTTGACTTGATATTGTTCACTTGTTGTGATTTGATATGTTATAATATGTATTATGAATATTGTAAATCATTAGAAAAATAAATATATCAAGATTTGGTTTGGGTAGTTATTAAAATAAAAAAAATCTCTCCCGCTAGAATTCGCCTAATTTCTTAAAGGGATTATTTTGCCGCCTTGGTGAGGCGCCTGGGGGGCCTAGAGGCGCCAAGGGGGGCCTAGTACCTAGGCGGGGCGCCAAGGGGGGGCCTAGCGCCTAGGCGGGGCCTAGGCGGACTTAGGCGGGGATTTTTAGAACAGTGCTTTTGAGATCCAAGGCTCATGTGAAATAGGCAGATAAGAAAACTCCAAAAGGTTCAGGAAAAAAAAGAATTGTGTCTGACAAAGAGTTGAATCTTGAAACATTTCCTGAGAAGAACTAATTGAGTGGGGAAAGCAATAGATCTCTGTAAAATTGTCAAACACTCAATCACTAGATAAGTTAACATCCTTATTTTTAATTGATTACCAAGTTAACGTCAAAATATTAAGAAAAAAAAGGAGGAAACGAAAAGTACGAAGTTATTAATCTTAGACTCAACTTTTACAATAAATAGACAAAACTATATTTCAAATTTCTAATCTGATAATAGGATGAGAAATAACAAAATTCACAAACAGGTAAAATGTGTTGCACAGAATCAAAAAGCTAGTAAACAATTCCAAAGCAGTAAAAACATACCATCTCAGTTCTCGAGAAGTGCACAAGTAAACCCATCTGCAACAAGTTTGGTAACTGCATCCCTAAACCTCAAATAATCATCTACTGTATTATAAACCTGATGAGAAATCCTAGCATATCCTGTTATCGGATTAACCTCCCCATCTTCAGGAGCCCTATAATAAATAGGCCCTTCAACCTTATAGCTTTCTCTCAAATGTGTCCTCAACTTCAAACAATCTGAATCACTTGTAATCCCCAAACCATCCGGCATTCCCACCATAACCATACTCGAACACATTTCTGGGGGCGACCCAATATTTGTCCCCCACGAATTCACAAACATTTCCCCCATTTCCACAACTTTATCATGATTCATCTTTCTTATCCCATCAATCCCACCTTCAAACCTATTCACAAAATCCATCACCTCCGGCACCACAATCTGCGCACTATAATCCCTGGTTCCAATCCACGCACTCTCTATAGCTAACCCATTACCGTACTCATGCGACACCACTGGATGATGCAAGTCCGACATTTTATACGATTTTTTACAGTACAAAAATGCAACCGAAGGTGGACAAAAGAACCACTTATGCAAATTGCTAGTGTAAAAATCTGCCCCAATTTCCTTCACATCAACCTCAACATTCCCGATAGCATGAGCAGCATCGACAAAAATGCAATCAACTCCCTCATCTCTACACATTTTAACCAATTCTTTAACAGGAATTACTACACTGGGCATTGAAGTAATGTGATCAATTACAGCTAATCTAACTTTTTTGTTATTAATTGATTTTCCCTTATCTAGAGCTTTTTGAATTCGAATATGATTTCTTGATTAGACGCCAAAGGGAAAGGGAGTTTTACTTCAATGACATGGCCGCCAGAGCGAGTGACGTAGGCGTGGACGGATTTCTTAACGGCGCCATAAGCGTAGTGGAGCATGACGGCGGCGTCACCAGGGTTGAATTTTGATTCCAGGAATGCCCAGGAGATGTGCTGAAGGACTATGGCAGAGGCGGTGGTGGCGTTATCGACAAGGGAGATTTCATCAACATGGTCGGCGTTGATTAGGGTTTTGATGAATTGGCGGGATTGAAGAATTGAGCTTGGGAGAGTGTTAAAGTAGTAGTGGTCGGGCTGTTGCAGGAACTGGAGCTGGTGGTGCTGTTGGGCGGCGATTATAGAAGACGGGCAAGAGCCAAAGCTGCCGTTATTGATTCTGGCGACGGTGGGGTCGTGATGAGAGAACTCCGAGCGGATCTCCGGCGGAGTGATGAGGGAAAGTCTAGGTTTTTTGGAGCCGTTTTGGTGGTTTAGGTGGGATGCCATTTTGGAAGAGGGATACAATTATGTTTTGCGGGAGGAAACCATTGGATGAAGAAGTGGCGGCAACGGCAGCGGTATTTGCTGGCCGGGAGAGAGAGAATGACAATGGGGATTCCAATATTAACAGATAAAAACAAAGTTTTTTTTATATTTAGTACTATTAGCAATAATGATACTGTAACATAAAAAAAATCACATAATATTTATATACAAATATATGCATATTATGGGTATACATATATGTATCTGAATATTATGCGATTTTTTATGTGGATAGCATTATTAATTAATTAGTTGTGTTCCGTGCGTTCGGTACTGTATGAACGGTGAGATTTATTCCAAATTTTAGACAGTCCAGATAATTTATTGAATGAACGAAAAATTCAAAATCATTTGTATTTTATTAAATAGATGTTTTTTACTTAATAAACGGACCTACTACCTACGGGTATTTAATGATTTTATATTGCAAGTGAAACGAAATATATTTCAGTACGAGTTTTGCTACACAGACAGGATTACTAGACAGGATTATTGGACCGGAGCAGTTTTTTTTTTTTCTTGTGACATAATCCTGTCTAGTATTCATGTCTGCCTAGAGTTATTTTTTGAGTACTCTATAATAAATGAAGAATATTTTTTGTATTTATGATAGGAAAATTCAATTCTTTGATTTTTAAGTCTATTTATAAATTTTGAAATTTAAATTTGTAGGAATTTATGAAAACTATTCTTTTTATATATACATATATAATCAGAGAAAGAATCTATTTTTGACTCTTTAACCCCAATTTTTTAGAAGGAAAAAATATTATTATTATTATTATTATTATTATTTAATTATCAAAACAAAAAAAATTCTATAAGTCAAGTGGCATAGCTTTCAAAACAAAATGTTTAAACCACATCAAAAGAAACGGAGGGAGCGCACGCAACAATACATATATCTATCTAATAAAATATAAATGATTTTAAATTTTCCGCAATAAAGCATCTGTACAGTCCAAAATTTGTGATAAATTCCACCGTCCATCCAGTGCCGGAGTCACGGAACACAATTAGTGGTATAATATTCTACTATCAATAAAAATGTGCAGCCTTTTGTAACAAATTAATAATATCTCTGCATTTTATTTATAATATGCCACAAATAAATTTATTAGACATTAGTACTTCATTACATATATTATTTTCTTTCTAAAATATAAGCATTAAAATTACACACGATATTTATTTAAAATTTTTTTATAATATAAGTATATTTTTTTTCTTTTTTGTTTAAAATATGTCCTATTAAAAGTATAAACAGAGAATTGTGTGGAAAATTATTCATTCCCTTTTCCCACCAATACAAAATAATTAGTCTTCGAGTATTTTCTGAAAGAAAATAAATAATTAAAAGATTTGCTATCTGCAAATTTTGTTATATCTTGAAAGTGAATGGCTAATAACATGGTAGCAAGCTCTAATGAGTGACATGATATGAGGTTATAATTATATTGATATTTTCACATAATTTTTTAATATTTTTACATGAAAAATATCGCTATAGATGTATAGCAACTGTAAAAATCGTCACTATAGGATCTACATCGACGGTTTTTATACGAAAATATCAGTTACTTATTTGATATTCTGTTAGTTTAATATAAATATCAATAAAATTGTTTTTTTTATATAAAAAAGGCTTAAATATAAATTACTACCCTAAATTATAGATCATATTCCACTTCGGTGATTCACCTTTCAATTTTGTCAATTAGATGATTAAACTTTTAATTTTTTCCACTATAGTTCAATTGAATTGCCACATCAGAAATTAATTATATGGCTTGAACACGTGGCAAGTCAATACTGATGTGTTAAATAAAAAACTCATTTTATATTGATTTAAAATATTAT